>JAQFZU010000478.1:0-25518 GCA_034696185.1 Henia vesuviana | reverse complement strand
TTTTTTAATTGTTTACAAAGAAAAATTTCAGATGTACATTTTTAGACTAATTACGGGGTGCTCTACAACTTTTGTTTTAAAACATCTTTTCTAATTTTAATGGTTTCTGAGTTACAGATCAAGTAACCTTGAAGACGACAGTCAAGGTCAAATCTAACGTGTGGTGATCCCAAAATGCATCACCGACGTGATTGGGAGTTGGAGCACTATTTTTCTGTTTTGTGTTGTTTCCACCGTTCTCAACGGATGGCGCCACTAGCAACGTTTCCGCCGTGAGGCGGTTGAGGAGCCAAGCGACTCACTTGTTCAATCACCATCGCCACAACAACATCGTATCATGTCTGCTGTGACCGGAAATGAGCGATTCGAGTCTATTTTCAGCTTCTAAGAGCTTTAGGAGTTGAATCCCTTTATTGGATCCTGCTTTGCCAGCCAGGATTTGGTGAGTTTGTCTCCAAGTGTGTGAAATATTCGTTTTTTGCTTGAACTCGCAAGTTGAGAGTTTCGAGCGCTCATCAGCGGAAATCCGCCATCTTGACAAGTCGTCATCAATATCTATTTCTTTTGATCGCTTCATACTCGATTGTATAAATCAATTTACTCTCCTTGAATTGATTGATAGCTCAAGTGCTTTCTTGAGTATTTGGCTTGAGTGTTTTTCTTAAGTGTTTACTTGCAGAACATTCAAATTCGGGTTTTTGAGGCCAGCAAATCTGCGAATAAGACTCGCGTTTAGCATCGCAGCGTGTTCCACCCAGGAACATTCTTCACGTGCCAGAAGTGTACCTTTATTTTACGTTTTCGTACACGTATGAGTTGTACGTGTCAGCGAGGTCGAATTTCTTCGAGTAGAAGAAATTCTCGCATTATTCCGATTACGACGATGCCCAAGACCGGACGTCGCCATTTTGGAGTCACTTTTAATTTATTTATCAATTTATTTTTTTATTCTTGTACGACGGAGCTCGTCGTACAAGCGCAGTGATTTAGTCTTTTATTTAATAAAGGTTCGCGTGGCAATTTCAAAGCTTGAATATTGCTATCTTTATTTTCGTATCATTTACATAAATTACCCTAGACAAACCCGGAACACGACACTTGGGGGCCTGGCCGGGATCAAGTGCTAAAGTTAATTTTCAAACAAATTCTGGATTTTCTGCAATTTAAAAGAAATTGAAACTCGAATTTTTCAATTATTTCGAAAATGGCTTCAAACGTTACTAACGAAGCAGGAAATGTGACGTCATTGCCTGAGGCAACGCCACTGACTCGGCTAAATCCGAGAAGTAAAAATACGACTTTATTTAATCAATCGGAATTAAATTCAACAACTCAATTATTAACTCCAAGTATGCACCAAGAGGATAATAATTTGAATTGTAGTTTGCCTACCACTGTTCCAGTCGGAGGAAAAAAGAGCACGAAAAGGTCCCACGAACATTTGGTGCGACTACTTGAAGTTGAGAGAACCGGACATAGAGGATCGACACCACCACTCGAGATGCTAGGACACATTACTGATTTTCTAGTGGATCACTTCGACGCTCAAAATTCACGAATCATGGATCTATTACGTGACGTTGCTGCCAAACAACGACGACTAATTTCATCGCAAAGTACGAGCGCGTCGGCCACGAGAACAAACGTGTCGCCAGCTACTCGAATGTAATTGGTCCCATGAACCTGAATACACAAGAAGCTATTAAGACAAACATCACAAGAGACCCTGCTAATCAAAGTAATCAAGTTCCTCACTTCAAACCAATTAACCCCGTAAACTTCATTACACCCCAAAATTCTATTCTCCTTATCCCACCCAATCCTCAATACAATACGTCAACTCCTTTGAAGAAGGTAGATGATGCTGCCAAGATGTCGCCGCCGCCACCGCCGTTACGACGACCGGACGGGCGCCCGGCACACCCGATACGCCAATCCTTAAACTCCGCAAGCGAAACATTGTCAAACGCAAGTTCTAGAAACGAACTAGACTTGGAAACGGAATTAGCAGAGGCCCCAACGCAAGCACGACGTAACGAACGCGCGCTACAATCATGGGCATTACAGTAAGCTTTTGCAAAACACAAGAAACCGAATGATTCAGCTATTGGAAGTTTGGTTCACCAAAACGTCATTTGGTTGGGTAACCCTAACCGTTATGCGGCCAATCCAACATATCAAACGAATATGCAACAAGTCTTAGCGCAATTTAAGGACAAGGAAGATTGTAAACGGATTGCAGAGGCGCGGGAAGCAGCCAAGAACATGTTACAGTCAGCTGTGAACTTGTTCTTGATCACCGAATTAGTTCAACAAAAAAATAAACAACGGGTACAAGACCAACGAGCTCAAAAAATTGGACCTACTCCCTTCATTCTACAACTTCCTGTAGACGCCGCGGGAAACCCGTTGAGTTGCGTCGTAAAGATTAATGAAGAAACATTGGTAGTACCAATTATTGAAATACCAAAATCGAAGCCCGATACCACAGCACCTACCTTGTTCTGATCCTACGAGTAAGCAGGCACTGCAACAAACAATAGGGAGGGCGGAGCTACCTTTTTGAATGAGAATCCGAACGCAAACCGAGATCCATCGAAACGGGAGGATAACCGATCTCCTATTCAACCAGTCAGACGCCCATTCATAATTCTGAGACCTATGAGACTAAATATTGAATCAGATCATTTTGAAACCTTAATAATGGCAGTCAATCAACTTACGACTATTCTACGAGTACAACAATTTATCACTGCTCAAACCAATATTCCGATAGAAGCGCAAATTCTCTCATTCGACCAAATGTTGCTCGAGCCAGATTGCACTATCAAATATTACGGTATCCAACATAATGATGTTGTCTGGGTAAACGTCGTAGTAGACCTAGAAACAGAAGAAAAGGCTCCTCAGGACCCTCCACCAGATCCAAACCGACATGCTGATCCACCGATAGATGAGCAATACCCAATAGTTCGTAATAACCGACATCCGGACACACAATTTCGATGCGAGTTGCCTTATAGACGGTCAAACCGACTGCAAAATTGTAGTCTAAAATATGCCGGAGAACACGTCAGTCGTAATCGAGATCAAATTGGTTCAAATCAAGATCAAATTGTCCGCGTTCGAGAACGATTGTCACCAATACCGTTGTTACATACCTCGACGATTCCAAATCTGAAAGAAAAGTTACAAAAGGAATTCGCCGAATGGGCACCGCATTTGCTACCAGCAATGAAGTCAGGCTTAAACCAGTTGCCAGTTGTGTCCAGAAGTTTGGCATTGACTCGTGGAACATTACACGGCCCGGAGAACTCCGATGGGACCGATGGGCAATGTGGAAGTTTGACGGCAAGTGGGAGGCCGGCAACCGATTCTTAGTGGAAGCCAAAAGAGCTGCCAGTCGTGCAGGAGCTACATCACAAGAGTGTCTTGAACAAGCAATACCAAATATGCTCATTGAAGATGCAAAGGAATGGTACGAGAGACAGACGTTCAAAAATTGGGAAGACTTTGTCGCTTAATTTATTCAACAGTTCGGCGGGGAGCCGAAGGATATGAAAAAACGAACCAGCAGTCTGAAGCAGATTCCAGGCGAAGACTTAAGAGAGTATGCAAACATAGCCAATGCTTTATTTCAAGACTTACACACAAAAATCAGTAACACCGATAAGGATTTAAGATTTTGACACGGCCTGAGCGTGTACTCAGAGCAACTGTTAGCCAGATTGAATGCACCCAACAACGATTCGTTCAAATCTTTGTACCAATTTCTTTCTCGCAATTATGAAGAAGTTAGGACGCAATACTACGCTGGACTGTATGACAAGGAACGTGAAACTCACGCGACTCTTAAGGCTGCATTTAGCAAATTCCACAAGAAAGCAGAAGGAGTCATGTGCCCACCATTATATTTGCAAATAGAAACATTTCTGAAGTCTCTGAAGGAAGAGAATGTAGCTAAGCCTACTCAGGTACCGGGCTATAAGTATAAGACACCGAAAAGGATTGGCAATACCACCTTAGTTGCAGAGATCGTCGAAGCGGACCAAGAAGATTCACCAATCAAAGAGGTTACCGAAGAAAAACCGACAGTCTTAACCGTACAAGAAACCAAGAGTGATTCGGACGAGTATCTGGAAGCGTGGCCGGTACATCTTCAAGATGAAGATGGCGAAAGTTATACCCATTCAGCTTTCATCGCAGCCAGAATCCCCGGTTATAAACCCGACGATAAGAGAACCGGTCAGCCAGTCAAGCAAATCCCCAAGAAATGGAAAGACCGAAAGGTTGAAGGTAAATCAGGTTCTAATGTACGGAAACCATTCGCAAGACTAATCGATAAACGCTATGCCACCGAGAAGACTATTTGTTTCCGTTGTGGCAAAGATGGCCATTGGGCTAAGGACTGTCCCGATAAGTTGAAAGACCCTAACGTCCGTATGAGGGCATTAGACACCAAGGTAGCAACCTTAGTAACCACAATTGATAAATCAGTCATAGAACAATCCAAACGAGACGCAGAACAGAGCAAACGAGATGCAGAGCTCACTGCACTCATCACCCAATTAACCGAGCAGTTCGCAAAAAACGCAAAGGCGCAGTAGAGAAGTGAGCAGAGGTGCTTTCTACTGCAAAGGTCTTGGAACTCGGTCGGAAAAAACCAACTACCTCTGTAAAGGAAACGTCAATTACTATAAAAACGCCAGCGGTTGCATTTATACAAATCGCTGAAATGATCGAAAATGACTACTCTAGTAGCAATGTTTTCGCATTTAATAATCAGATAATACCGCCAAAATTAATCACATTAATTACCGACTCTGAATGGGAAGAAGCACTCGATTGGGTTAAAGCCCTTCCCATTAACGTCGACTACTTTCCAAGCAAGGATCGTTGCTTTAAAGTTATGTCTAACACCAAACGAGACAGTCTCTGTTTGATGCTGTTGAAGATCAATACCCACAAAGTATTCAGTGTACTCGACTCGAGAGCTACGAGATCAGTAATTTCTGACACCCTTTTGGAAGCACTGGGTTTCGTCCGACACGTCGTACCACTGAAGAATGATAACATCAAGATCCAAACCGCCAGCCATATGAGACCAAGCCCTTAGAGATGATCGAATTACAAATGGACTCAACTAGAACGTCTACTTCGGAAGTACGAGAAGAATATCACAATTAAACCCGGCCATACGCACAAAGTACAGCATCGAATAGAACTTACCAGTGATAAACCGATTCGTGTGCCGTTTTGTGGGTGGAACTCACAGAAAAGACAAATCATAAAAGCTATTTGTCAGGACATGTTAGATCTAGGCGTCGTAAAGCCAGCCACGTGCGGATACGCCATGCGAATAGTTCTCGTAACTAGACCGGCATGTGACCCGTGACTTTGTATTGATTATAGACCTTTGAATGCAGTGACAAAGATCGATCCTATTCAAATGCCCTCTATAGAGAGTATTTTGAATGGATTAGGATTTTTTGAATAGATTTCCACGCTAGACCTTGTAAAAGGTTATTGGCAGATAGAACTTATCCATACAGACTGCGAGAAAACAGCGTTCTACTCTCCGATAGGAAGATTGATGTTTGTAGTAATGCCATTTGGCCTTGTGAACGGTCCATCAACATTTCAAAACCTAATGGAAGACATCTTACAAGATTGTATGGACCATGGTACGAGAGCATACATGGATGATATCATTACATTGGCCCAAGAATTTTCTGAACATCTTGACCGACTTGATCGAGTTTTACAAGCACTTGCGGCGGCAGGTTTAAATGTACATCCAAAAAAGAGCAGTTTCTGTCGAAAGAAAGTGAAATTCTTAGGTTACATGCTCAGCCCAGAGGGTATCAAAGCCGACCCCGAGAAGATAAGATCCATTTTGCAGTACCCCGCTCCAATCGATGTGAAGGGTGTGCAACGATTTCTCAGGATGATTCGGTTCTTTAATCGACTCTTACCTGATTTTTCATCGATCGCCGCACCGATTACGTCGTTGCTGAAGAAGACAGAAGTATTTAAATGAGACGACGCCTGCCAAGTTGCTTTTGAGAAACTGAAGTTGCTGTTAATGAACGCCAAAGTGATGCCTCTTTCCGACCTTGCCAAACCATTTATTTTACACACAGACTCGAGTCGAGTCGGGTTGGGAGCTGCCTTATTACAGTTACGCAAGACGAAAGATGACCCGAACGAGGAGTTGCGAGAACATCCGTGCATGTTCATTAGTAAAAAGCTACAGGGCGCAAAGAAAAATTACTCTGCGTCTAAACTCGAGTGTTTGGCGGTGATTTAGGCTATAAGAAAATTTAAGCCTTACTTGGAATAGACCAAATTCACCGTCCAGACGGACCACCAAGCCCTGAAATGGCTGATGGCCTTAAAAGAGCCATCGGGCAGACTAGCTCGTTGGCAACTCAAATTAATGGCTTACGATATCGTCATAGAGTATAAAGTGGGAAAAGACAATTTTGTAGCCGATGCTCTATTGCGAGCACCTGTGGAGATTGTTCCCGAAAAGGAGAAACCTACCTCCGACGACAAAGAGCATATTCCATTCTGTCCGACGCCAATTCGTAGATGGAGATTGCATAACTCGAATGAACTTCCGGAGGAAACTATTAACGAGGAAGACGAGCAACATCTTTGAAACTATTGGTCACGTGCTTACCTATCACAAATCAAAGGACCTGAAACGAGGTGAAAAAGATACAATTTGGACCACAAGCACCGACAAAAAAGTTGTCTGTTTTTATTAATAACATAAATAAGGCAAGCATGGCAGTTCCGCCTACGCGACAAGAAATTATCGATGCTCAAAGACGAGATGATTTTTGCTTACGCTGGATTAACTTCATAGAAAAGGAAATGTATCCCACTGATGTCGTCACGACGAGGCAGAAAGAAGCTTTTGTACATTGTGCATCTGATTTTCTCGTGGATCAAAACTTACTATTAAAGCACCATCCTACGTATGTCGACGATGTGAGTGAAGCCGATAGTTTCCTGAAAATAGAAATCCCAAAGTCACTTAGAACCAGAGTGATGTGGACTCTACATGGACACCCCTTAGCAAGCCATGCGGGGGTCATGCGAACTTTATATAGAACCCGCCTATCTACCATTGGCCACACATGAAAATCGATATCGCCAGATTTGTTCGTGGATGTGACAGGTGTCAAGCCTGTAAACCCCTAGGCAAAAACAGAAATATGATCCGATCTCGCTAGGTCCGTATGTTCCCTTTGCCACTTGGAGCATAGACCTAATGGGACCTAAACCTCCCACAAAAAATGGTTTCCAGTATATTCTTGTAATAATGGACGTAGCAACCAGATGGCCGGAAGTATTATCTTTTAAAAAACCCACAGCGTCAAAAATCGTGAAATGTGTTTATGATGTCGCCTTAAGATTCGGATTTCTAGCAAAGATGATTTCAGACAACGGTCCACAGTTTGTTTCAAAAATTTATTCCACTTTCTGTAATAAATTTAAAAATAAAATGAGTCATACTTCAACATATAATCCACAGGCGAATCGTGTCGAACGTTTAAATCGTGATTTTAAATATTGTCTTGCCATATTTACTGACATTCATTCCCGATGGGATGAATTTTTATGTGAAATTACCTTTGCCATGAGAACAACTATCTTGCGAACCTGCGGCTTCTCACCCGCCTATTTAAATTTCGGAAGGGAATTACGCGTTCCGTGGGACGTCCGACCACCTGATTCGGTTATGACACTCGATCCTGCGGACCCTCATGCGTATGTTCGTCGGTTGGAACAAGTGATTAATGATACTTACAGCCATATGATTGGTCACTTGTTAGACGAACGTGATCGTGTGCAACGTAATTCGACTGATAAACCATTAGTGGATTTTCAAGTAAATGATCTTGTGTGGAAACGAACCCACATCTTGTCTGACGCGTCAAAAGGAATTACGAGCAGCTTATCGGACCAGTGAGACGGTCCTTACAAAATTATTAAAGTCCACGGAGGTGGCTTATTCGCTTTGAAACGATTACTTAATGATGTAATTTAAACTGCAATTAATGCGAGAAATTTAACGCCTTACTTCCCCGAATTTCCGCAGGAAACTTGGTTAGGAGATCAAGACGAATCTCAAGTTGGAGCTCCAGTGATCGATTCATTAACTAATCTTAGTGATCGCAATCAAACGGAGAAGGAAAGTGACCGAATGACGCCATCACCGTGCGAAATCAGTTCAAGTAGCTTAAATGAAGATTCTAGTTTACGTAATTCAAACAATATCTCTACGTCGATAATTTCTAGCAAAACTCCAATTTCGATGTCACCAAATAATAACCCTGAAATAAATGCAAAAAGTCATCATCATCGAGTGAAAATGATTTGCCAGATTCAGATGTTACTTTGTTACATTTACATAAACCTTCAACCTCAAGAATTCCAGGAAACAATTCCATTTTACCATCTCCAAACGTTGACTCTACCTCCGTATCACCGTCAAAAAACTCTGAAAAGAATGAAACTGTTAAATCCAGGAAAACGTGTGAAAAAGTTTTCTTACCTTCGTTAACATCTCGAAACGAAATTTTGGAGGGGAAGGAAGTGGCTAATTCCACTAAAAACTTTAAAAAAAGGAAGAAATTAGCCAAATTAAAATATAACTTACAACCGAAAAAGGCGAACTTACTTATACGAGACGGCAAAGTAGTGGGCAGAGCGGAAAGTCAAAAATGAAACAAAAAGTTAAAAGAGAGTATCAAGTATTGATACAAGGGGGTGGGTGACGTAGGCGTTCCGCTATTGACAAGTGATGAAATTGACCATCAATAACCGTGCGCATGCTCACAAATATGATCGACCACCAGAACAGCTGAGCAAGTAGCTTCACAGTAGCGACATTTTTGTTTGCAAGTGGATAAAAAGTTTTGAAAGAAAATATTATTGGAAATGGCAGACGAGAAAAAACCAGAATTTATCATCATCGATGACGCAGATGAAGAAAACTGGGATGAGCCGGGACAAAATGCGAATGTGGCCGCAGTTGAGCAGAATCCAGGCTATTTAGAGGTAAAATTGCTTATGAATGAATGAAAAGGAAAAAACGACTACTTTTAGAATATTACCAAATAATCAGGCTACAATTACAAATTGAATACGAGTTAAGGTAGTTTTAAACAAAGTTTAATTCAAGAAAATGTTATTTTCGTCACGAAAGTGAAAATTTTTTCGTGTCACCGACAGCGGTAAATTAGGCCCGGAAAAAGTTTTAAAATAATCAAACGACGGTTACTATGGAATAAAAACCATAAAGTAAGATGGTTAAAAGTGATACACACAACATTTCAATCACGAAATATTTAATACATATCGTTTTGCACCGAAATTAGTTTTCAAAAATTAGATCAGCGCTCAATCAAGAAGCCATGTTCAATCCAGGAAGTGGCGCCACCTAGTGGCAAAAGTAGTACTATCCAAAAGACTTTTTTGTGTGTTTTTTCTGAAAATTCAAAACGCTGAACTTTCAGTTTAAAATTTAAAATTTATTCGGAAGTCTAATCATGTTTTATTCTTATAGCACCTTAGTACATGGGAACGTTTGGCGGATGATGTGCCGACACAAAATTTCATGTGGCGAGCGGCCATACCCCAACCGTTCAGAGAGGCTCTGCGAGAATTCAACCCGTGGGTCGTGCGCCTGGTGTTTTCCAGGGCGTTGGATTGCTGGTGGGGGTCCCGAAGACGACTATCTGAGTGTTTCTCCGCACTATACCACCAGCGATTACAAGCGCACTTACCAAAGGAGTATGACACGCCAGCCCCGATCTATAATCCCTTGCTGGGCGGCCAGTTTGTGGGGACAGCAACCGAATCGCGCCAGTGGTGCAGATGGATTAATGGCGGAAGGGATCGAGGCCGGATTCATGATCAAATCCACCAAGAAACCCAGAGTAACAAAGTGTTGTCAACCACGGCAATCATCAACCATCCGGGCTAGATTGAAGGCGGGCTCACCGAGTACATCAGACAACAGGAAGCTGAAACCCCATGAAACCCCCTTTCGTATCACAGACCCAGATGCATCAGCTACAACTGATGGGCATAACAGGACCAGGAAAGAAGGGTGGCCCGCAGGAGAACAAGCGAAAGTACGGAACCGGTCGAGCCGAAGAAATGCGTGAAGTTCTGAGACAAGAGGCCTGCCAACAATTAGAAGAACGAGCACCACACCCGGCGAAACGCCAGAAAACCAAAGGCGCGAGTTGTCAGCTGCAGCACCAAAGGCAACGGAATTTCGTCAACTCAAATTGTTGATCAAATCCGCGAGATCTGTGTGTCAGACTAAATGAACTTAAATCCACATGGAAAAGCGAAGCTACGGTTTTGAAAGCAGAAGAGGCTGACCACGAGAAGTGCCGAGATGGCCGGTTAGTGACGTAAGGATCAGTGCTGACGATTGAGGTGTCGAATGTCAAAAAGGAGGACAAGAAGCCCACGCAGCAAATTCCACCCGTCTGGGAGATGCCAACCACCTCAAGTT
The DNA here is from genome assembly GCA_034696185.1 of Henia vesuviana. Classification (NCBI taxonomy): domain Eukaryota; kingdom Metazoa; phylum Arthropoda; class Chilopoda; order Geophilomorpha; family Dignathodontidae; genus Henia; species Henia vesuviana. Next base: position 14,972 of record JAQFZU010000478.1, on the reverse strand, counting down.
CGATTGCGCCTGTGGTGGCGCTCACTCCGCCTGTGGAAACGATGACATCAATTGCTCCACCATTATCAATGTATGTCCCAGGTTTACCAATCTTTGGAGTAGGCGTTAATCGAGCTCAGGAGCATTTGGACGAAATCACAATGCAGTCGCTTTACAGCCGCATCTAGCTGCTATGGAGGTGCTACCCGCTCCACCCCTCGTGAGATACGTTGCAAGCTTCGGTTATTACCGAATCGATCGTCGCCCTTTCGAGCCTAATGTCCCGTCGAACAGGGATGGGTTGTTCCTCCACGAGTGATTGAGATCCCTAGCTGTCAATTGGCATCTCCAGTGGGGAGAACCCCATGACTACTCGTTATTCCAGAGGAAGGACCCGAGAGTCTCCGAGAAGTTGAACCCCGAGCAAGCGCGTTACACCGGAATCGTCATAGCCGAATTGCATCTGCCACCATCGTGAATGCTCTCTCGCCACGTTCCGCCGAGCCCAGCCTGTACTACTGACTCACGACCATCTACCCGGGGTTGAGATTCACGCCGGAAGCCCGTGCCCACCTGGTAGCGTCCAGTAAGGGGGGGGAGAATCTTTTTATCTCTGGTTAGAGAAGGAGAACGCGGGGACGTCGGACTACCTGTTGCACTCCCGATTGCTTAGAGCACACCGGGCATCTATTGATTCAGCTGAGAAGACCAGAATTCGCATCAGCCCGTTCTCGAGGACCCAGATCCCAATTGACGTACAAATCCTTTCCTTTGATCAAATGATTTTGGAACCAAACTATACTTTGGAATATTACGGTATCCAACATAATGATTCAATCTGGGTAAGTGTGGATGCAGGATCTGAAACAGAAGAAGAAAGGCCTCGGGAACCACCACCCGATCGAAACCAACCCTACCATCCACCACCCCCAGAACAATACCCATTCGTGCAAAATAATAGACATCCGGATACGCAATGTCGACACGAGTCGCCGTATCGACGACCAGCTCGTAATCAAAATCGAAGTCCAGAGTATACCGGAGAAAATATTGGGCAGAATAGAGATCAATTTGTTTCCGTACCACCTGTTCAACCGCCTGCCCAACCGCAGGTTTAAGCAACAACAGGACAAATTCCAAACACGTTAACCTTGAAAGAAGATTTACAGCGGGAATTCGCCGACTGGGCTCCACATCTCCTTCCAACCATGCAGTCAGGAGTAAACCAATCGCCTAAGTACAGCGTAGAAAAGTTCGGAATCGCGTCGTGGAATATTACGCGACCTGGAGGACTACGCTGGGATAAATGGTCGACATGGAAGTTTGACGGATCGTGGGGAGCGGAGAATCGTTTCCTAATAGAGGCGAAGAGAGCGTCTAGTCGAGCGGGAGCTACTCCACAGGAGTGTCTGGAACAGGCGATTCCAAATATGCTTATTGGAACGGTGCGAGAGTGGTATGATCGTAGCTTCTTTACCAATTGGGATGACTTCGTCGAACAATTCATTCAATTGTACGGGAGAGAACCAAAGATATGAAGCGTCGCACTACGCGACTGAAACAAATACCCGGTGAAGATCTACGCGCATATACGAATAAAGCTAACGCCCTATTTCAAGACTTAACTACTCCGATAAGTGATACCGATAAAGACCTTCGCTTTCGACAAGGGTTGACCATTTACTCGGAGCAACTTTTAACGACAATGCATGCTCCGAATAACGAGTCGTTCAAGTCCATATTTGGCTTCATTTGTCGAAATTATGAAGAAGTGCGAAATCAATATTACGCCGGATTGAATGAGAAAGAGCGTGAGCTACACGAAAAGCTAAAAGCAGCATTTGAAAAACTCTGCAAGAAACCAGAAGGAGTAATGTGTCCGCCACTCTACTTACAAATGGAAACCGTTTTAGCCGCCCTGAGAGGAGACAAAGGAGCTAAGGCGCCTCCTGTTCTTGGGAATAAATATAAAATGCCCAAGACGATGGGTGCAACCACGCTAGTAACTGAGATCCTTAAAGCGGACGAGGAAGATTCTCCTACGGAGGACGTTAGTGAACATAAGGCTACGGCAACCACCGTAGAACCACCCAAAAGTGACTCCGATGAGGACTTAGAAGTTTGGCCGGTTCATCTACAAGATGAAGATGGCGAAAGCTATACACACTCAGCTTTCATTGCAGCGCGCATCCCAGGGTTTAAACCAGATAATAAAAAGACTGGTCAGCCAATTAAACAAATTCCTAAAAAGTGGGAAGACCGAAAAGTCGAAGGCGGAGCAGGCAGGAATCAACGTAAACCGTTTGCAATATCCGTGGACAAACGTTACGCCGCGGGGAAGACCGTTTGTTTTCGATGTGGCAAAGATGGCCACTGGGCAAAGGATTGCCCGGAAAGGCAAAAAGACCCCAATGTTTGCATGGGAGCATTAGATACCAAGGTATCAACCTTAGTCACCGCGATGGACAAATCAGTAGGCGAGCAAGAGAAAAGAGATGCCGAACAAACCAAAAGAGCCGCTGAGCTTACTGCGCTCATCGCTCAGCTTTCCGATCAGTTTTCAAAAAACGCGAAAACGCAGTAGAGGAGCGATTAGAGGCGCCTTCTGCTGCAAAAATTTCGGAAATGGTTTGGAAAGTACCGATTACCTCTGTTGTTGTTGGGGAAGAGCCAACTATTCCCCCGACACCCGCTGTTGCATTCACCCAAATTGCAGAAATATTGGAGAATGACTATTCAAGCAATAATGTCTTTGCCTTTACTACCCAAATTAAAAGACCGGACCTAATTTCTCTCATCACAGATGAGGAGTTAAAACAAGCTCCAGAGTGGGTACAAGCTCTTCCTGTAAATGTTGATGATCATCCAAGTAAGGATCGATGTTTCAAAGTAATGTCGAATACGAAGAGAGATAGTTTGTGTATTATGCCTTTAAAAATTAATACGCACAAAGTATTTGGCGTACTTGATTCGGGAGCTAGTCGATCGGTTATTTCCGATACCTTACTTGAAGCTTTAGGTTTTATTAGACATATTATACCAATGAAGAATGACAATATTAAAATCCAAACGGCTAGCCATGAGACCAAACCGTTGGGTATGATCGAATTACGAATGGACTGGGAGCGAGGAGTCATTGACCATATTTTTCTTGTCATTCCTAATGAGCAACACTTGCTATTACTTGGAAATGATTTTATGAAGATTCTGAGAATCCAGCCGAATCCAGGAACTGGTAGTTGGAACTTTATCGATCGAGGCAAGGAATATTCATTGCCGATAGTTCCAGAAAAGATTCGAAGCCTTCAATCACCAGAGGAATATGAGTCAGGAATGAAAAAGTATATACAGGAATACACCTGTGAAATACCGGAGCCCGTACCTAAAATCGATCATATCAAGAAATTGGTTGATGATACTGAGTTAGACCCAGAGAAGGCAGCCCGGTTGGAAAGGTTGCTTAGAAAGTTTGAAGCAAACATTACTACTAAACCAGGACGGACTCATAAGGTTCAACACCAGATCGAACTTACCAGTAATAAGCCAATACGCGTACCATTCCGGGGGTAGAATCCGCAGAAACGTCAAATAATTAAAACCATCTGCCAGGACATGCTAGATTTAGGAGTCGTTAAGCCGGCTACGGGAGGTTATGCCATGCGCATTGTTTTAGTAACAAGACCAGGATGTGATCCAAGACTTTGTGTAGATTATAGACCCTTGAACGCAGTCACGAAGATAGACCCAATTCAGATGCCTTCAATTGAAAGCATTCTGAATGAGATGGGCTTTTTTAGATGGATCTCAACCATCGACCTGGTCAAAGGATATTGGCAGATCGAGTTGGTTCCGACAGACCAGGAAAAGACAGCGTTTTACTGACCTATGGGCAGACTCATGTTTGTAGTTATGCCATTCGGATTAGTCAACGCACCGTCCACCTTTCAGAGGCTCATGGAAGACATTTTGCAGGACTGTATGGATCATGGTACTAGAGCGTACTTGGATGATATAGTTACATTGGCGAAAGATTATATGGAACACCTTGAACGTCTGGATCGTGTGATGCAAGCGGTGGCGAACGCGGGTTTAAATATGCATCCAAAGAAGAGTAACTTCTGTAGGAAGAAAGTTAAATTTCTGGGTTATATGCTTAGCCCAGAAGGCATTCAAGCAGACCCAGAAAAGATTAAGGCAATTACCCAATATCCTGCTCCAACCGATGTCAAAAGCGTTCAACGTTTTCTTGGCATGATTGGTTTTTTCAATCGCCTTTTGCCTGATTTTTCAACAATCGCAGCTCCGATTACATCATTATTAAAGAAAGCTGAAACGTTTCGTTGGACCGACGAATGTCAGATAGCATTTGAAAAGCTAAAACTAATCTTGGTAAATGCCAAAGTAATGCCTCTTCCCGATCTCGCTAAACCGTTTATTCTCCATACAGATGCGAGTCGAGTCGGGTTAGGAGCCGCCTTGTTACAAGTCCGAAAGGTAAAGAGTGACCCTGATAAGGAAAGGAGAGAACATCCTTGCATGTTCATCAGTAGGAAGCTACAGAATGCGGAAAAGAACTATTCCGCGACCGAACTCGAGTGTTTGGCTGTGATTTGGGCTATAAGGAAGTTTAAACCGTATTTGGAATACACCAAATTCACAGTCCAAACCGACCACCAAGCCCTCAAATGGCTGATGGCCTTAAAAGAGCCATCTGGGAGATTGGCGAGGTGGCAGCTCGAGTTAATGGCTTATGATATTGTCATAGAGTATAAAGCTGGAAAAAGTAATTTTGTTGCAGACGCTTTGTCTCGAGCTCTCATTGACACGTTGCTTGACGAAGAGGATCCTACCTCTGATGAAGAGGAGCATATTCCATTTTGCCCGACCCCTATTCGCAGGTGGAAATTAAGGAATTCGAATCAACTTCCTGAAGAGACTATCCACGAAGAGGATGAACAGCATCTTCGTACTTACTGGTCAAGGGCTTACCTTTCACGAATTGAAGAGTCAAAAACAGAAGTGAAAAAAGTGCAGTTTGGCCCCAGAGCTCCAACCAGGAAGTTATCAGCATTCGTCAACCAAATATCGAAAGAAAGTATGGCCATTCCACCTACTCGACAAGAAATTGTTGATGCTCAGTGGCAGGATGATTTTTGCCGGCGGTGGATTAATTTTTTGGAAAATAAAACTTACCCGGCTGAGGCCATCACGACTAAACAGAAGCAAGCTTTTGAGCATGAGGCATCTAATTTTTTAATTGAACAAAAATTGCTGTTAAAGCATCACCCAACGTACGTGGATGATATCAGTGAAGCCGATAGTTCTCTTAAAATAGAGATCCCGAAATCTCTTAAAGTGAGAATAATGTGGATTCTTCATGGTCACCCGCTAGCGAGCCATGCAAGTGTTATGAGAACGTTATATAGAGCAAGACAGCTGTATCATTGGCCACATATGAAAATAGACATTGCCAGATTTGTCCGTGGTTGTGACAGGTGTCAAGCCTGTAAGCCTCAGCGTGCAAACCGATACGATCCAATTGCACTCGGTCCATATGTTCCTTTTTCAACTTGGAGTATAGACCTAATGGGGCCTAAACCAGCCACGAAAAATGGGTTCCAATACATCCTTGTTATTATGGATGTGGCAACGCGATGGCCAGAAGTCTTTCCTTTGAAAAAACCTACCGCGTCAAAAATCGTTGAATGCATCTATGACGTTGCGTTGAGGTTTGGTTTCCCTAGTAAAATAATTTCAGACAACCGTCCTCAATTTATTTCGAAAATATATTCCACGTTTTGTGACAAATTTAAGATTAGGATGTCACATACCTCTACTTACAATCCGCAGACAAATCCTGTCGAACGTTTAAACCGTGATTTTAAATATTGTCTTGCAATATTTACCGATATTCATTCTAGATGGGATGAATTTCTGAGGGAGATCGCGTTCGCAATAAGGACGACTATTTCTCGTACTCGCGGGTTTTCACCCGCTTACTTGAATTTCGGCAGAGAATTGCGTGTCCCGTAGGATGTCCGACCGTCAAATTCGAATATGGCTATTAATCCCGATGATCTGCATGCATACGTTCGTCGTTTGGAACGGGTAATTAATGATACCTACCAACATATGATTGGTCATTTATTGGATGCTCGTGATCGGGTAAGGAGAAGTTCAGCGGATTTTCCATTCGTAGACTTTAAAGTGAATGATCTCGTTTGGAAACGGACTCACATCTTGTCCGACGCCTCGAAAGGGATCACGACTGGACTGTCCGATCAAAGAGATGGCCCATATAAAATCATTAAAATCCATGGAGGCGGTTCATTTGCTGTTAAACGATTAATAGACGATGTTATTCATAAAGCAATTAATGCTAGGGACTTGACTCCATACTTCCCTAGCTTTCCGCAGGAAAATTGGGTTGTAAATCAGAACGAATCGTGCGTGGATGCTTCGGTGATTGATTCGCTAGATTTTCCTAACGATGTTGAACGAACGGAGTTACGAAGTGATCAAACAGCGCCTTCAACGAGTAATCCGGGTTCGTTGACACAAACTAAAGATTCTGCAACGATAGTTTCAAATAAAGATTTATCAATTGGTTTGGATGAGGTTATACCTTCAGAAATTCCAGTAATTCAATCCAGTAATGAACAGTTACAGGATGATTGCATTGCAAAAATGGCGGATGACGAGTTTGACGTCTCGCAGCTCGGCGCATCTAACACTCAAATTGATAAAATTTCCTTACCTTCGTCGAACTCTCTAGATGAAATTTTAGAGGGGGAGAAAGTGGCTAATTCCACTAAAAATGAAAAAATAGAGAAGAAATTAGCCAAGGAAAAGTATAACTTACGACCAAAGAAGATTAACCCACTGATCCGAGATGGGAAAGTAGTGGGCAGATCGTAAAAAGAAATAGTAAAGAAGGCAGAAGGAAGGAGTGTCAAATATTGATACAAGGGGTGGGTGACGCGAGCGTTCCAGAAAAGAAAAGTGATGGAATTGACCATCAATGTTTTCACGCATGCTCACTAGTGCGTTGACCAGTTTAGTGACAGTTTATAGAAACGACACACTTGCTTCGTTACGACAGCTACGATAAACTTTTTTCTCGTTTGTGGCAATGGCAGACGATAATAATCAGGAGTTTATTGTCATAGACGATACTGAAGAAGAAAACTGGGATCAACCAGGTGAAGCGATGGAAGTGGTTACGATCGATACGGATCAGAGTTATTTGCAGGTACCAATTAAGTCGGATAAATGAAAAGTTAAAGCGTAAATTCTTTGGAATAATACCAAACAAGAAGGCCAAAATTGTGTTTACGACAATAATCTAAATAGTTTATGATAACATTTAATTCATAAAAAAGCTTTTTTGTTTTACAAAGTTTAAAAAAGTTTGTTCGCATTGCCGGCAAGTACACAAGCGGACCGGAAATCGTTCGAAAAGGACCTGACAGCTTTTAATACGGAATAATTATCATGAAATACGATAAGTACGATCGATAAAATCTAGTTTTCATTTACGAAAAAGTCAGAAAATAGTTATTCAGAACGTGTAAGTTGTTTTGACATTTAGATCAGCGCCAAATCACGGTGTCATGGCTGAATTGGTAAATAGCGCCATCTAGTGTCGATATTGGTATGAACCAAGGAACTTATCGTTTTCCCTTTGAGCAAATTGCTGTGGTTGGTGTTAAAGTAAAAATTCAGAAAATTAATTTTTGGTTTTCTTTTAGCATTTGCAAACATGGCACGCTTTACCAGTCGATGTTCCAGTTCGAAATTTCATTTGGCGAGAAGCTATTCCTCAACAACTCCATGCTGCATTACAAGAATTTAATCCATGGGTCATACGACTAGTTTTTTCGCGTGCTCTAGACCGATGGTGGGGGTCTCGACGGACGTTGTCGGAGTGCTTTCCTGCATTGTATCATCAGAGACTCCAGGTGTATTTACCTGATCAGTACGACACGCCATCTCCCGTTTACAATCCCCTGCTAGAAGCGCAATTTGAAGGAACGACTTACGAGTTGCGGCAGTGGCAACGTTGGAACGAAGGAAGACGAAATCGAAGGAGGATTCGGAATCAGATTTTTTCAGAAGTTCAGGGCAACATGGTGTTGAGCACAACGGCTATCATCAATGATTCTGCCTGGATTGAAGGAGGTTTGACCGAATACATTCGTCGACACCTCGCCGTGGGACAGCGACGCCCACCCATAGTTTCTCAAACCCAGATGCATCAACTGCGGCTGATGGGGTTGACGGGACCGGGCAGAAAAGGAGGCCCACAGGCAAATAAGCGGAAGCACGGCGGGGGTCGTGCCGAAGGAATGCGAGAGGTTTTGCGACGCGAGGCTTGTCAACACCTAGAGGAGCGAGCACAGCAACCAGCCAAACGTTGCAAAACTGAACCCACAAATTACCAGGTCCAATCCCGAGGACGAAGGGAGTTTGCCAGATCGAGCAATCGGTCCGAAACACGGGATCTTCGTTCGAAGCTGAACAAAAGGCAATCGTCGCGGAGAGTTGAGGAAACTGCCTCGAATGAGCCAGATTTCGAACATGGCGCTGGCAATCGCGAACGTCGATTAGTGACACAGGGTCCAACGTTAACCGTGGAAGTTTCCAACGTCAAGGTTGAGGAAGAAAAACCTATTTGGGACCTTGTTCCGAGGCCGTGCACGTTTGTTCAGGCTGAAGTGCCTAAACCAGCCACTGCTTTTGTTTCATCCCAAGGAGTACCTACTCCAAACGATACACCAGTAGCGAGTTTTATCCCGAGCAATTCGACGGTGACTGTTGGTGTAAATCGTGCAGCTGAATACGTTGACGAACTTACCATGCATTCATTGTTCAACCGTGTGCAACTCTTATGGAGATGCTATCCGTTGCATCCGTCATGGGACACCTTACAGACGTCAGTAGTCACCGACTCCATCACCGCTCTTAGAAGTTTGAGATCAACGTACGCCTTAGACACCCGAAGAAACGAGGTTAGACGTCAGGAATTCTATGTCTTTTACTACCGTTCCATTATTCGACGTCTTCTCTCGCCGGTTCTCTTTTGAGCTGCTGTTAGAACCTTTACGGCTTATCAGTACGTCATTTCTGAAGGGTTGGAGTTACCACCTGTGCTTGCCCAGCAATGGGATACCATGCTACCAGGAATTCCGCAACTGCGTATGAATTTCTGGGCGGAAGAGTTTATCCAGTTTGGTCGATTTGGAGTTGATCAATATGTTCGCGCGAGGGATAATGTAGAGTTGTTACCTCGAGTCGAGCACGCCTGGATTACATCGCAAACAGCCACGGAAGTTCCAGGGTGTAGTTTCCAACGACCTTCAACTTTGACTGTAGCTCCTCCTCGGTTGTCATTAATCTCAGACGACGTACAGCCTGGTACTTCAAGGACCACAGAGGCTGGGATTACTCGTACAAATCGATCATGTAGAATTGTGCCTGAAGCGCTTGTTCAAGCGTTAACTCCGTCATCGCAGGGCCCGCATTTGTATTATCGCTTGACCAGCATTTACCCGTCGCTGCGTTACACGGCGGAAGCCAGGGCTCATTTGTCTTCGAGTCGAAAAGGCGGTGAATCCTTTTTTCTCTGGTTAGAGAGAGAAATCGTGGGTTTTTCGGACTATATCCTTCATGCCCGATTGTTGAGAGCCCACCGTGTACCAGTGGATTCGTCGAAAGCCGCTCGTATTCATCATAGTTCTGAATCGATGCACGATCGGATTCAGCGAGTTTGGGTCCATCTTCGTCATGGCGACCGTCATGAGCCCGAACAGGGTCATACGAGTGTGGTTTTGTCGGAGCACTCAGACCCCAGAGACACTAGATCTGCTCTCGTGGGTAATATCGTACCGTTGGATAAGAAATAGGCATGACCAGTTTTTCTTGTTATTTTGCGTGCAAATGTTAGTTTATTTTAATTTTTTTCTTATGTACACTTATTTGCATTTCTTTTCTTTGGTTCGAGACTATTCCCAAGTTGAGAGTAGCGCTTGATTTTTTTTGTTTGTAATAAATCATGTTTTTTCTTTTGGATTAAAGTTGTGCATTGGAAGAGTTTTCCGTGCCATTTTTGTAGTTTGACTAATTGTTGTTTGTTTGTGTTGATGCAGCTTTGGGTTGCTACTCGCGTGTTTGTTGCGGTTATCACCGCTGGGGGGGACGTGTGGTGATCCGTGTACGGCTCACCGTCGCGAGTAGCTGATTTTTAACAGTGTTTTCTGTTTCGAGTGTTTTCCGTCGCTCTCGTCGGATGGCGCCACGGGTACCGTGCGCGTTGTTTTGATGAGGAGAATGAGTGCGACTCACTCGTACGCCAACCATCAACTCAACAACATCAAGAACACCATGTCTGCTGAGCTGTGGACCTTACGATCGAGTCATCCTTCACTTCCTAACAACTTTAGGAATTGAAATCGTCATTAGATTTAGCCAAAAGTGCCTGAATTTCGTGAGTACCTTTCACAATCCAGTGAGATTGTGATTTCTCAATTCAAGTGTTGCTTGAATTCGCCCATTGCGAATTCTGAGCAATCGAGCGGTCAAGTCCGCCATTTTGTTTGACAAGTAAGTGTCGAATATTGCTTTGTCGCTTCATACTAAGGTTGTATGAATCGATCTATTGTTTATTATTTAATAATAAGCTCAAGTAGTTTCTTGAGTTGTTTGGGTATTTTCCCAAGCGTTTCGTTCCAGGTTAATTCGAGAGTTAATCGTTTCTTGTTCGAGAACCTACACGTGAGGCCAGGATTGCAGTGTAGCGTGTTCCTCCCGGGAATTTTCAGTTATTTAATTCTTAGTTTAATTAATCTTACGTTTCCTACACGTACGAGCTGTACGTCGATGTCCGATGCGACTTATTCAAGCCGAGTAATTCCGTCTCCCATCGTTTTACGACGTCGTCAACGGACCATTGTCGACATTGTTATTTATCGATTAATCATTACAATTGTAATCATTTATTTGTGTATTTTTTGGGCGATCAAGCCGATCGTCTATTGGCAGCGATTTTATTAAGCCAAATAAAGTTCGCGCGGCAAATTCTCAAATCGAAATTGAGTCTCTTTATTTTATTTTGCTATCATTTACCCTAGACGCCTACCCGGAACACGACAGACTTGCTAAAAGTGCTTGTTCTAATACAGCTTCATTACCAAGTCCTGTTATTTCTTTTAGTTGTCTCTGTTTTTTTTTTGGGCTGAGTTTTTGAGACAAACAGTCAAAATTCAAGCACGCTCGTTGAACCGGTCTGAACCGGTTGGAAATTTTTCTGAACCAGCTGTGTCATAAACTCTCAAATTTACACTTTCTAAAGTATAATTGCTGAGTAAAGATCTAGCAGTGACCACTGGTGGCAATTAAAATATCTAAAATTAAGTTAGTCTTGGAAATTGATAATTACTAATTCATAATTGAGAATTAATTAATTAGAAATTAATTTTAAATGATAATTTAGATTAAGTTATAACATTATTAATGAAAATAAGTAAAAATAAATTTTAAAAAAAGTTTGAAAATAAGTAAAAATAAATTTAAAAAAAAGTTTGAAAATAAGTAAAAATAAATTTAAAAAAAAGTTTGAAAAAATTAAAAATATAAATATAAATATTCAAGTCTGATGTTAACTTTCCCATTTGTTTTTTAAAACCCATAATCCACTTTTAAGAGATGACCCTGATGACCCTGATGAATCAGGTCATCGCGGATAATGTAAATTTTACTAAAACCGCGATTGCCATTTTTAATGTAAAATCTAAAATACATTTGCATCAAAATTAATGCAAACAGATTGGTTACCGTTTGTAAAAATACTTTTGTGTATTATTTGTATTAGAAGAAATCATCCAGTTGAGTTAGACAAATACAATTTTGATTTATCATTAACTTTACGTATAATGGTATTGGCATTGAAGTAGAAGCAATTGATCCACAGATGCAACACTTGAGTCGGAAGCCTTTAATGTGCCCTTGATGCATATGCTGTGCATGTTTTCTATTAGAGTCAAAGGCAAAGCTGGTCACATGCACTTGAGTCGGAGGCCTTTGATGAGCTTTTGATGCAAGTGAATGTGACCTTTGACTCTTAAAATTTTTTATTGAATAAATATTTTATCAGTTAAAACAAAATATTTATAAATAAAAAAAATAAAATAATAAATGATTTTTTTGGTAATTTAAAATACTTTCCAACTCAGAATACATTTACAGCCACGCTTTATCATTTTTATTTTCTTCAATCAATCACCGCATGCTTAAACCTCCATCACTACACTTGTCACAGCACACAACAAGCAGAAATACAATTGACATCATCTGATAATTGATCAATTATCAGGTTTTAATGTTTTTATACAGACAAATATCTATAGCATTCATGAATGCTACAGATATTTGTCTGTATTTTGATAGCTGCAAAAATTTAGATTTGTTCTCCATTTGCAGCTTAAAGCAATTTTCGCAAGGTCACAAATTCCCCCAATTTCCCATTCCATTATCAATTAACCTTTTTTAAACTCGCCGATCTCTCTTCTCTCTCTCCTTTCTCCTCTCCTTCCCACAGAAATTTTTGAAAGTCTCACCAGTAAAGTGCCGCATGACCGGAGGGTAGAGTGTAGGTTTTATTTTTCGTAATGTTTATTATATTTGATTTTACCATTAAAATGCAGATGTTTTAAGTGGGAACAAGTGAAATGAGAATAAACAGAGCCAGCGATGACAATACCTCATTGTTTGTCTATTGAGTTTTGGGTTTATTTTTGCTAATTAATTACTCGGCTCCAAAGCCAAATGCAATTTTTGAATGACAAATTAATTTGGTCATGTATGTTAAGTACAGATTTTCATCTTTTGTGCAATTTATGTAATTTTTAATATTTTTTTTTAGTGTATAAAAAATGTCTTTTTTATTTTATGAATCTAATAATAAAATAAATAAAATAAAATTGTGTAATGTATTTAATAAATTTTGATTTTACCGGTAATACATGTCATTATTTCTGACCAATGTTATAGTAAATATCATTGTTTCTGACGTAAGCAGCTTAGAATGTGACGTCGAGTGTTTGATCTTGCATTTGGTTTTTGACAAACATGTGATCATTCACAAACAACCCAATGGGTTGGGTTGGGTTGGGTTGGTATTAAATCAATCGCAAATTTCCAAGTAAAATTTTTATTTAATTTTTTTTAATTATTTATAATTTCTATAATGTGAATAGGTATTTCTGAAACTGTTCATGAAGCCGAAAGTAACAACAACAGCCATCAAAAATGTAGAATTAAAAATTCAAAAACAAGCTGAACATATGAACTTAACCCCACGTCATAGTTAAACATATGAAAAAAAAGAAACTCAAATCTACGTTATAATCGATATTAATGCACCCACAATTTTAATTTCACAGCAAAACGATTTTCCAGATGCTCTTAGAAACAAAAATATTAAAAACTTCCTTCAAGAAATGACAATGATAAGTTTTAACTTGATGTGCTCGAAATACATCATTGATCATCTTTTATTATGTTTATTTTCAGTTTACATAACAAGATTTGAATTTTACCTTTTAAATTAAAGGAAATTTTGAATGTTTTTATTTTATTTAGAGTTGTTATAGCTATTAATGAATCCATACAAATTCAAGCACCGATTCTAGAACTATTTAAACTTCGTGTCAATTTAAAACGATGCTTAGCGATGCTTAGCTCCATAATTATAAATTCAATTACAGATCAATGACCCAACAAATATAAGTTTATAGACTTGTTTGACTTTGTAACAGTAGTGAAAAGATTGTATTGCTTGATTACATTTTAGTTCTTTGAAAGTCAAACAGTAGATTACAACTTATGACATTTAAAAAAATTATTAGAACATTAAAATGGCAATGGCATTTTTAAAGATTTTAAAATAATTTAGTTTTTTTTTTGCTAATTTTCATAAGTTTTGTGATTTGTTAAGTTATAAATTTTATTTTTAAATTTTTTAAATTACTAGTGTTATTATAAAAAGCAATTTCTTTTAATGTATTTTCTTTAATTGTAATTTTTATTGTTGTAAAATAATATCAAAAAATCTAGTTTTGGTTTTAGATGTAACTTCCATTTCACCTTTTATTGAGACCAGACCAAGACACGAGACTTACTTACTTACAGACTGATGACTGACTGCCATTCGACAAATTTCAGATTGCTGTTGTATGCTCTGCTAAGATCAAGTAATTATATTTTATCGATGTAATTCTCGTAGAAGTATTACAAGTTGTTTTCTAGGGCCAGTGTGGTTTGTATTGAGCATTTTCTGTAAGCCGAGGCTATTTTCACCTCACATGAGGTGAAAGTAGTTAACAGGCTATTTTCACCTCACCAAAAATAATACACACTTGAACAATAAAAATACATGTGACCTGTTGAGATTATTTTTGTCCCATGTATTGTCATGAGGTAGAAATAGCCTGTTAACTATTTACACCTCAGATGAGGGGTAAATAGCCATTTCGTTTTCTGTAATGGGTTCAATGGTTATGGGAACGGCGTGCTGATACTGCAAATTGACGAAAAACGTGAATCAGGAAATAATAGTCTTAATCCGTGAAAAATTGTTAGTTTTCCAAAGCAAGGTTATTAATTAGCGAAGAAATAATGTAAGAATAAATTATTCAATAACACAAAAACAGTCAGGCGACTGCAATAGTTAAGAATTTAATAATATCTGTTGGTTATTAAAAAGAGAATTTTTTTTTATATTTTTTAGATGCCGATTATCGAAGAAGTATCGCGAGTGATGAGAAATTTATTTATTCGACTAATTGCGTTGGTTATAATTTAGCTAAAATTGGGAGTGGTTATCATGGAACTTTGAGGTAAAATTTTAAATTTTTTTATTTTTTTTTTAATAATTTTTATTTGTTAATAGGGGATGTGTCTTTGCTAAAAATGTGAATATCGGGCCTGGTTTAATC
>JAQFZU010000477.1:0-25530 GCA_034696185.1 Henia vesuviana | reverse complement strand
CCCACTGGTATCTCAGCTCATTGACGTTTCAAACAACGTTTTCCTAAATTAAATTTAGTATTTTTTTTTGTTTTTTTCTCTCCTGATTATTCGATCTTGGAAATTTCTTGGCTTTAAAGTGCTCGCTGAGGACTTTTAAGATGCAATTTTTGGCATTTAATTAATTATAACATTTAAGTTTAAGAAATTTATAATTCGAGTTTTAATTAACTGGAATATGGTAGGGAATTGATTTGCTTTCAAGGAAAAACTTTGATAGCTATATGATCAACTAATACTCGTTCTTTTTTAAATCTTGGATATAAGTGTGAAACAGTATCTCAATTACGTTTCGAATATTAGGCTTAGGGAAAAGTTCGAGTCTCGTCAAACGACGCGTGCATATCACCTTCCATCCTACTCGAAATAATCGGTGCTAAAAGCTTTGCAGAAAAGCCACTCCTCGTTATTTGAGGCGGAGCTTTCTACTTGTGCGAATTGATTTTTCAAATGAGTGGCAGCTCATTCTCAAGGATACTAAGTGAATTTTGGTTACTTTTTAATATTTCTAAAATGTTTGTAAACAGTCGCTTTTCTATTTTCTATTTATTCTGATAGGGATGATAGTTGCTGCGCCGCTTTGGCGGTTGGTGGTCACGTAGATTTTTTTTTTAGTTTTAAAGGATGATAGAAAATGGCTGAAGAGCTTTCAGGACGACTGTTGTGTTTAGGTAAAATTGAATTTGTGGGCTTTTTCCATTAAAAATATAAAAAAAAAGAATAGAGATTTTTTTTATTTTTTATTTTTTGGTCAGATGTCAACATGATTTGTTATGACCCAAATAAAAACCTTTTTTAAACTGAATTTTAACTCTTTTTTTAAAAGAATTTAAAAAAAATAATTTAGATGAAAAATATAAACAAACAGAATCAAATCGAAAAGCTATAAAATGAGGTAGAATTCTGTTGAAGTAATGCGCAGTAAAACTGTTTGTTAACTGTTGTATGGGCGGTAAAACAAATATTAACAATTCTAAAACTGGCTCATTATTTTCAAATGCAAACAATAGCTAAAAGCTAGTTATGAGCACTCGATAAGACAAATAAATTACATGTTTATCATGAACCGCAAATACAGTTTGCTTTATACAAAAACAACATTTGCATTTTTAATTTTTGCCTCAGTTAATAATATTATTAACGACGAAGTTACTAAATTAATTTTTAAAATTGTTTATTTTCCTTCTAGAAATTTAATAGAGCAACCGTAATCAGATTTTAAAAAAGAGAATAATTTTATCAAGCCACAGATGTTTACAACTTAATTCACATCGACCTTTGATATAAATATTAAAATATTTTTAAGAAGTTTTGTTCGAGAACACTACTATACACGATTGTGCAAGGCTGATTGACGTGAACAAGGAGAGGTGTTAGCGCATATGAGTTGGGATCACAGTTTCCATGACAGCTGTCAAAGCCCGCCAACCCTTTGGACTTAGATTAAATTGTAAAGTAGTTGGGAAAACTATAAAAGAAAAGAAACATTTCCGTCACTCTAAATAATTTTAAACCACAAAATAATGCGCGAAAAATTAATTGCGTTTCGGCTTTTAAATTCGGGCGATGACAATTTGATAATGTTCTCTCGTCTTGTCAAACACCAAATGGGCGGTCCAAAGCACTAAGTTGTTTAATATTTCTCCTCGGGTTACTACAGCAATGGCAAATGACAGATAAGACTTGCGAGATTACGCGTTAAATGCGTAGTAAAAGAAGATAAATAATATTTTGTAAAAAAAAAAAAAAAATATGCGTCATATTTAATTTAGAATGTAAAATGATGTGTCACTGATCTCGCCAGATGGTGCGATAATGGAGAACGAGGGAGGGGGAAATAAAGTGTTGGGTGATGCGATCCTAAGTGGCATTTTAACGTTGCTTAATATCGCCGAAGAAACGAAACGATGAAGAAAGAAGCTTCTAATTTGATTGGAAAATTGACCAAGAATCTTATTCTTATATCAATCGTCGGTAGGTGAGACTCGTACGAGGAAATTATGATTTACTGGCTTGGCAAGGGATCAATTTTTTAAAGAAATAACAAAGCGATGATTATCTTTGTTGCTAAGAGGTCGACTAAGTACTGTAACCAAGTCTATATTCCCAGTGGCGCGTTTCAGTTGGCGGTTCTCCAGCCTCGAATTCGAAGTGACATTGCCACCTTACAACGTTGAATAATCAATCAAGAGCTAATGCTTCTCATACGGTGTTGTTGCCCTTAACTCTCACTCGTTTACATGTGTGATGTTGTCTTTTCTCTTATTCTCGCTCTCGCAAATAATGACTGCGAATCGAATTTAGTCGACATAATCCTCTTTATATCGACTAATTACGTGCGAATTAATGGAATTGAAGCGTTGCTTTTGATTGTATATAAATTATAATCGTGTTGGAATTCGCTTTTATTTTCTTTTCAATAATCGAGTTCGTTGACCCCTGTCTGATGTGACCTCGATGTCACGTTGATTCGAAATTTATTTTCTATTACTTTAATGCATTTTTTCGGAATTGGTTTTAGGCTTTTGGTGAAATTAATCGTTAATTGGCATCGATGAGTATTGCGAGTGATTATGACACGTGATGGCTCGGAGTGTAATTTACTCGGTGAGGATGCATTGTTTACCAGAGTTAAATTGGAGCTGTTCCTCACTTTGATGCGAGAGGCGTTCGTATTGATTTATTGGATCAACTGAGCCTTCGAAATTCTTTGACCCCCTTTGCTGCATTTGTATTGGACTCCCTGTGGAATGAGAGGTGTTAATTTCGAGTTGATTAGACCTTCGAGAATCAAATTATAAGTTATCGAATAGGAAATCTTTCCACATTTGTGCAGTTTTCTTCGTTTTGGGTGTTTAGCTATGATTGGGGAAAATTAAGCAGACGTGGTTTATTGAATTTGAGGTTTTCTTAAATTACTATTTCCTTCTAGTTATTCGTTTAATTTTCGATTTCAATTGGTTAGAGTGTTAACTTACACAAGCACGTGTCTTACTCCAAGGCATTTGAAGGTGAATTTCGCATAAAATGAAATTGAATTAATTTAAGGTTGTGGTAAGGACCGTGTAACCATTGGTGGGTCTAAGGGATTTTGTGGCTTTACATCTTTCCTCTTTTTTTTTACGCAGCGAGCGGGTTTTTTTAAAGAGAATTGTTTATGCTTGTTCAATTAAACAATATTTGTAATTAGATTTGCTATATCGAGATGTCCGCTTTATTTTTTAAATTAATTTATTTTTCAGTTTTGAATTTTAAAGTTAATATTCTTTAGAATAAATTTTTCATTTGGTGACATTCTTTAATGGAAATGATGACAATTTTTTATGAAAAATTAAGATTTTTACATTTCATCGTGCAACGTTTTTTGTTTGATGTTTTTTCATCACTTGCCTTAGTTTTAAAATAAAAATTCAGTTAATGAGAAATTTCAAGCTTTGTGTTTACTTATCATTCGGCAACAGTTGAGATTTTATTTTCAATTACTTTTATTTTATATTATAATACAGTCTTTTATAAGTCACTCTACATTATTCCACTCGTTTTCAGACCTCTGGTGACCGTGAGGGCAAACGATTTGAACAGCTGGAAATTTGCAATAAAGTTGCTCTAATACACTTGATACTTATACTCGCACTGCTGACATTTAAGTTGAGATGAATGTTAGAATAATAATAAAGCAAAGAAAAGTTAAACTGGGATTTATATAAAAAAATAAAAAACTAAATTACCCGAACTCGCTTTTCACGTACTACCGAAACTTAAATCGTGTCGAAAATACAAATACATCAAGTTTTATAATTAATTTCTCACGTTCCACATTTCGGAATCACGTTTTGCGAGCTTGAATTTATTATATCAGTTTTATAAACAACGTTCAACGTTGCTTTGATAAAGAATTCCGGTCGAGTGCTAAGGGGTGTAAGGTGTTTATTCTAGTTATGGCGGGTTGTTGGTCGCTTTGTTCTCCTTATCGATAATCCATGTCAAGTTGTGTGACTCAAGTGTCAAATCGACGGAGGGAAGGCAGAGAGGGCGAACTAAAGCAAGCTGCAGTCGGGTTTGAGATACAGCGAAAGAAAATCCCGATAACCTTGAGATCGTTGTAAACAATCGTGTTGGAACTCGGTAACTCGCACTTTGTATTTTTCACTAGTTTTGAGGAATGAGTAAAAAAAGTTATCTTATTTTTACGGAAATTAACACAGTTCTTAAAACACATTTGTCACTTGTGGCTAAGAAAAACATAGTCGCGTAGGAAACAGCAACTTGTAAATATTGATCAGGAGACCGGCTCCATTAAAAAGTGAAGGGAGAGAGTCTCTTTTGGATTTAAGATACTGTTTTCCTTCTCCACCCCCAACCACTGCTTCTTGTGCCCATCTTGCACGCCTTCTTTTCCTGGTTTCTCGCTTGCTTCCTCCAAGGATCGATTTGTGTGTCGAGTCTCCGGAAGCGGCTGGGAGACATCTGACGGTGAGAAAATGAACCGCTGGTATTTTGACCTTGTTGCTACTCGAAATCGGTAAAATAAATGAATTGAAAGTTGGAGATCACTAGATGAATGCACGGGTGATAAAATTTTACAAAGGATTTTTAGTGGGGTGAAGGAGGGAGAAATACGGGCGATATAAAATGTGTTGTGGCAATAACATGCGCGGCTTTAAAAGACTGCAGTATTTTTTTTTTTTTTGCGAAATGAAGGTGTATAAGAGCGATTTGCCTAATAAAGTACTTCGCCAGCTGGAAAATATTGCGAAGCAAAACAATTTTGAAACAAGTGCAATTATTTAGTATAGAATATGGAAAACTCCGCCTCGATTGCCGGGTTGGGCTTTTCTGTAAAACCTAATCAATTGCACTCAAGTCGCGATAAATTCAAATAGATTTTATTAAATTTTTTTTTATTGTTTAAATTACAATTATCGACTCTAATTGATTGAATTTTTAGGATTTATTAATCGAGAATTAATTTTGGTTTAATGAGAGATTTCATTCTGTGATAAAAATGGCGCAGTGTCTAAATTTTAGAATCGGTTGCAATTAAAAATTAATGTTGGAAAGAAGTTAGTTAAAAAGTCAGATTTAATTTAAAATTTTATAGTAATCTTTAAAATATAATTTTAACTTTATAAATCTTAACGTTCTAAAATATTAAGTATTCGAAAAACTCAATTTGTCAACGGAGTAAATTATTTACCGCTCTTCATTTTTTTCAAGTACAAAAAAAAAATGAAAAAAATTTTTTTTCCTACTCAAATGCATCTGATGACATTCTTCGTATAAAAAAAAAAAGAAAAATATTTTTATGCACTGAACTTATTTTTAGAAAAACTTATAAATTTTTATCCGAAGGGAGAAGATTTTGTCAAATGGGATATTCCATTGCTAACGTATAAAAATTCATTGGGTTTAGTACAATAAGAGAATAGTAGAAAAAATATTTGTCGAAACCGAATAGATCAATAGGAATTATCATGAGGATATTGGGCACAAGCGTAGGCGTACCCAATGCGAGTTAAAGGATAAGAGGAAAAAAGGAAAAAAAGTGACTGAATTCACAATTGACGTATCGTGAGACGTTGTGCGAAGAAGATTGTACACCTTCTAAACCTTGCTATTCTGAGCAGACGAATGGCTGTGCAGATTAGGTCTATATTTAAAAAAAAAATTAAATTGAATTTTTTTAAAAAGAAAAAAATGGCGATTAATTGTTTCGCGTAAAATGAGAAAAAAAAAATTTTTATTGCTTTTTTATTCCCTTGAAATTTAATCCGAATGAAATTTAAGTATTTCGTAAAGCTAAAGAAAATTGAGGTTTGGTTTTGAGATTAAAACGATTTTATTAATTCGTGTATAAAATCGTTATTAATTAGTTGCGTGCGAAAGATGCAGGAAATTAATTGTTTGTCTCTTGCGATTGATTGACCAAACCGAGACGATGCAGGCGATGGTGATAAGAACACTCTGAGGGAGAGTAAACCTCTTAATGAATCGGCTTTTCCGCTTCCTTCCATTTTGTTCTCTTTATATCGACCGAGTATATTTCCTGGTGGAGAGCCAATCATACACGTATTTAACGAGGATCGACCTTTCGATTGTAGCTGTCTCATTCTTGATTGAAGCAATTCACCCACCCGTCGCCGTTACGCGATACACTAGTTGAGGAAAAAGTTAAGAGTTTCTCTTTTTCCACTTGTAGTTGTTGGCAACCATCCCAGAGAGGCACATTTTGTCCTCGTTTGCTTCTAAGTGTTCCGTAACGAGCCGATAGTGGTTCATTAATCAATTCGAATTTTCCAGGTGTGTCGCATTCCTTTCATTGTTCGTACTAATATAAACGCCGAGACTAAATTAGAAATAATTATCAAATTTTTTTCATCGTTTACACGTTTCGTGTAAAGATACTGATCGATGAGGTCTGGTTTAGCTTTGATTGATGACGTGATTGATTGGATGATATCCAAAAGTAATGGGAGTAAAATTGCTGAAATTGTTAAGCATTTGATAAATGATTTAAAATGACTGAAAAGCACATTTCGATTATCTTATTTTAAATTTTTTCTTAATTTGGAAATAGGTCGATGACCCTATGTTAAAGTTTTTAAAAAAATGGTCGATTTTTATTTTAAGAAAAAAAAATTGTTGAAAATAAAAAAAAATAAATATTGAGGATAAGAAAACAAGTAATTAAAGGTAATTGTGTGAAATTTGTTTCATAATTGACCAGGGTCAGAGCTGTTTGAGAGGTTTGGTATGCGGCTATAAAAATGAGTCGTGGGCACTGTTTGCATTTGAAATGCGCTTCACATAATAGCGCAGACGGGTTTTAACGAGCTTCTTGCTTTGGATTATGAACTCGGGCTCATATTTCTTCTAACCTCGCCTTTCATAAAAATTGGCTCTAATGAAAGCAGAAGCAGATCAATGAATGGATGTTGGCTTCGAGGAATTACTAATCAATTCCAATCAAAGGTGTTTTTCTTCACTAAACTTTGCTTTTTTTCATCCGATTTACTTCGCTAAAAAGTGCTCCCGAGTTCTTTTTAAGTCATTTATATTTTCTTAGCTTTTTTAATTTTATACTCGTGCTGGGCTGGAATTTAATCATAATTAATTTTTCGCATTTTTCAATATTTTGGTTTCTTTTAAAATGCATTAACTGAAATAGATCGAATTTCTAGTAATTAAAAAATTGAATATTAATAATTAATTGATTCATTGGGATTTCGTGTAACTATTTATTGACAATTGGCAAATGTGAGATGTTGTTTGATAGGAGGTACATTACCGAGGTAATGTATATAGTAATGGGAGTAGTTGAATTATAACGGGAAATAATAATTTTTGGGAATTTAATGATCGTTTGTTCAACTTGTTTATCTTTGCTTCGTTAATTGAATATTTTATCAATCTTTTTAAGTGTCGACAGTGAAAAGCGTTTTATTTTTAAATTTTAAATTCGGTCAAGTGTTTTAAGATCTCTGCTTTCAACAGCATCTTAAATTCTAGTGATCACCAAATATTTTAATGACCACGGTAATTAGTCTGCCTATATTTAGCTGTATAAACTAAAGCGGTATTGTTTATATCAACATTTTTTACTCAAAACAAACATCGTCTTTCTGAAATTGTTTTTAAAAATATTTTTGGATTTTTTAGCTTAAGGAATGTAAAAAACACTCGTGGGTATTGTTACTTTATGATGCATTTTCGCATGAATTTTCATTGGTTTATTGCGCTGTTTGAAATTTAAAGTCGCACTTGCCCTCACCAATCACCAGACGGCAGTTGCGAGTGAAATATCTTCGTACTTCTTGGCGACTGATGGTCTTGGGAAGTGGAAAGAAGGTTAAGGAGAAAGACAGATGCATCGGCGTAAAAAAAATTGTATGAGATTAGGAATAAGTCTGCGATTCATTATTTATGGGATAAGTTAAAACAGAGGTATAACGCCAAGTCAATCCGCGTGGTAATATGACTTTCACATTGTGTATATACTCCTCTGGCTCTCATTTTTCATTCATCTTTGCACAGATTTAATGCATTTCTTCGTCGGTTTATAGGATTTTCACCAGATCGATTTAAATGGAAAAGTCTATTTTTTATCATGAATTGTTTTAAGATCGTCGCATTTGATTGAATTTTTTTTTTCAAAAAAAAATTTAAGAAATTAACTATAAACTGGTTATTTATAGTTGTTATATACGGTTCAATCGGTTTGATCATTTATTTCAACTGCGAGTAGTTGTCTTGGAAAAAAAATAAAGTCTATTTATCTGTCAGTTTGTTTGGCGACATTGCACTGGACTATATTGATTCTTATTTTCCACTGATTTGTTGCGTTAAGGTACGAACAAAACGACAAAGACAGAAAGAATGAGAATGAAAGACAAAGATCAGACGGTCGCATTATTTTACCTTGTCAAAAAATAAAAAGATTTTTCTTTTATTTCAACTTTCAATCCTTCGTTTTGATTGAAAAAAAAATTCGTTCTAGATGTAATTATTAGCTGCTCAAAAGAAAGTTAAATGGAAATTGAGAAAAAATATATAATAAAAGGAAAAATTTAATGTTGCGAAACGGTTTCATGTTTTCCGCAAGACTTAAGCGCATGCGCCAAACTACCATTAGCGAACGATGGCCAATTTTTATTAAACAAAACGAAAGATATTCTTTTATATTGAGTAAAAGTTAGTCCGCGATTTTTTATGGCCAACAAATGACGGAATAATTTCTTACGGACTTCTACTTCTTAGCCTAAGATGTAGTGCAATTTACGGTAATTTATTAAATTCCTGACAACGCAGTAAAATGATACTAGAATTATATTACTCTGAGTTCGTTCTCCTTACGGTCTAATGTCTTTGACATAAGATGACTTAGGTTAACTTGATTTTGGATAGCACTAAATACCACAGAAACGTACAAAACTAATTTTTCGAAAATTACTTCTACTCCTTAGCCGCTTCGTCTTTATCGATGGAAGAACTCATTTTTGGAATCTGATATAAGTGAGACGGGTCGAATAGTTTTCTCATTTGCATTGAAATTATTAGAGCAAATTTTCTATCGTTATCCGGCTAAAAGTTTATGAACATTGTAATTACAAAATTGGTTTTAATTGAGTTTGTAACTACGGTTGGTAGTTTAGTTAAACTATGTCAATTATTCTAGATTAACAGCAAATTTGAAGGATGTTTAATAATCTGCACGTTGTTAAATTTAGCCCTTAAAAGCCCTATCATAATCTACAAAGTGTAAACAAAGTGTGGTTTCTGCAAGATTTCAACTTTTTTAAATTTAGAATTTTCAGCGAAATCGACCATAGTTTTTTTTTAAAGTTGAGATCAATGCATCACTTTACGACCTAAATAAAGACACATTATGAATCTAAGAGGTCAATTGGTATCTTACAAGCTGTTAGAGGGTCTTTTTGTACTTCATGTATTGATTACTTTGTGAAATTACAGTGTTAAAAAAATATATACAAGCTAGATGTTCTGCCAATGGCTCCGAGGCAATTGGCGAGACTCGATCCGAGGATAAAAGTGACGCCAAAACCGTAGGACTTACAAGTTGGATGAGAAGGAAGCACAACTTACATTAGTATTCTGTAGCTGTGCGGATATTGGTGGGCTTATCTGAAAATGATTTTGCTGTTGTTGAAATATTGATGATGCCTTTATACAAAGGTTACGAATTTTTTTTTTTTTTTTTGTGCCGAATTGTTAGCAAACGACTTTTTAATTTAACTGCTTTATTGACTCATTGAATTGGTATTTAGTTATTGATGGGTAATTTTTAATGGAAGTGAATTAAGTTGCGTTGAATTTAAGCAAGTCCAGTCATGCGAAATATAATGACGGTGGGTCGATGAATTTGGTGGTGATGGGTTGAAGAGAGACAGGCGTGACGTCACAGATGGGGAATCTTGATTGGCTGTAGCTTGGCAAGTTATTGATTAGTTGTATGTTGCTGTGTATGACAGACGCCTTCTATGGCTTTTGCTGTGGAGTGGGAAATGCATCATCAGATAAAGGGTTCGGAGTTTGTCGAGTTTCTTTAAATTAGTGATTAATTAAGGGGTAAATTATATTATAAAAATATTATCAGTTTGTGTTTAGATGTGAAAAGATAAGATGCTAATTGATAAGGATGTGTTTGAATTTAGGTTAATACGCTAAGCGGTCTTAGTTGTGAATAATTGAAACGTTTCATAAAATTTTTAAGTAAGCAATTTATGAAATTTTCTTACAAGTTGAATGAAAATTGTGGGAATAAAAGATGTTTAAGAAGATGTGAATTATTAATATTAATGTTGATTTGATTTTTTTATTTTTTATTTTATAGGCGGCTTATAAGAACTGGGTTTGTGCAATGTTCATTCCGTTCCAAAGAGATGGTGTTAAATATCATCCTTGTCGGGATTTTTGCTCTTTAGTGGAACAACAGTGTCCCTATTTTCTTCCTGATACCAAACTACAATATGCAGGCGAATCAACTTTCATATGCACAGGTAACCTTTTGTTTTGCTTTGTTTATCTTTCCTCATTTCATTAAGTTAATGGAAAAAAGATTAGGGAATTAATTTTTAAACACGAAAGATTTAAAATTGTACTAATTGCTTTTCGGTGTTTATGTTTTTTTTTTTTTTTTTTTTGTTTGAAAAATAACAATTTTTTTCTTTTAATTTGATTTTTTTTAATATTTAGATCCCGACATAGAAGAGGACATCGAGAGCATGTCTGAGCCTCCTCCTCACGCTGAACTCCCACATTGTTACTTGCCGTGTCACCTAGGGCTGGGGCGGCGAGAAGATTTGATAGATGAGGATAGACGCTGCCATCGCCTCATACCTGTTCCATCGCCGCGGGAAATAGTGACCGTGACGACCACTATAAAACCATACGTCAATACGACGTCTAGAGGAGTGCCAATTGCGCAGGAAACATTGGTGGTGCTAACGCTTACATTATTACTAGGGTTGATGGGTAGGACCTTACAATTGCCACCATTTTCTATGGGACTAACATAGTAATAATATAAAAAGGTGCATGAGATAATGTTAATAGTGAATACAAACTATAATTGAATCATCCTTTCCCAGCCCTGATTTTGGTGATGGGGTTAAATGATGAGACTTATCTTTCTGAATCAACTATCGAAAGTGAACAGAAACACAAAAAAATTCTTGAACTACTTTTTATATGACAATGAAAATATAAAAGAACACATAAAATTAAAAAAAACACACAACCGAAAGAATAGATGATATAAATTTCAACATAATGTACGTAAAATTGTAATTTTTGTACAAAATCGACACGTGGAAGAGAATGTTTCTCAAAAATGAATTGTGTATTATTATTTATCAATTCTTATATTTATGATGGTTGGTTAAAATTTTCTTTAATTTAATTTTTTTTTAAATTTAACTTATTTTAGGAAGAATTTATACTTTGTTTAATTACACCCACAGTGCACTTATCGAGAGAAATTTGTTGGCTTTTAATTGAATTTTTTGTGTAAATTGAAAACGAAGTAAACTATTTGCATTAATGAATAAAAGAGTTTAGGATTGGTCAATTTATTTTACTTATTTAAAATTATCACATCTAAATCCAACTTTTATTTTCCCACTATTCAAGTGCATTGTGGGATTATTATTTTTGATGAATGTGAAAAAAAATTTTCGCTCAAAATATTTGTCAGATATAGAAGATGATGATGATGATGACATGCATTTGTTCCCCATCACATTTGAAATTAGAATTGAACAGGTGAACATTTAGTTCCATTTTAAAATAGTTTTCTGAATAGTGATAAAAAAAAATAAAAGTCTTCTAAATCCTATCATCTTCAATTTCACATTATAAAATGGCCATAATCATCTTTTCTCTAGGATTTGGGGTTGCAAATTAAATTTCTTTTAATATATAATTTTTAATTAATTCTTTGTATAAGTTTAATATTATGTATGTGTGTATTATTTGGTTTAATTCTTTATTTTATTTAATATATAGAAAAAACTGGATTTTCATATATTTTTATGTTATTTTATTTAAAAAAGATTTTATTTTCATTGAAAAAAATGATTATAAATGGTTGTGCTTCAGAGGCACCAAACAAGATAAAAAAATTAATTGTTGTGTTATAAGTACATATTAGAATCGATTTATAATGATAATTTGTAATTCGTAACTGTAAAATTTGGAACTGCCAATTTTATGTCCTACTCCTTGTTCTAAGTTGCTCAGTTCGGTTTTTAGGAATAATATTTGATGAATTTTGTGGTTTTAGCTTCGTATTTAGTTTTGACATAGAATGAACTGGATTGTGGAACAAAACATAACAAATGATTACTTTTCAATTTTATTATTCAAATATTTATATTTATGTTCAGTTTTTAATTATTAAACTCAAGCAATAATTTTCATAGAAAAAAAAATTTTTAATCATCCATAACTACATTTAAAAGCCGATTTTTGGTGACTTCTTTCTCTAAAGATTTTAAATTTCTCACGGGCTAATATACATAAAGCTATTGATAAAAGAAAAATGGATGAAGAGAAATGTTACATTTTATTGAATCATTAAAGTTATGTAATTTTAAAAATTCTATGGCTTAAGTAAATATCGACCAAATACAATTCATAATTGATTTGCTCACAAAAAAATGTTATACTTAACGGTTTCCAAAGAGTCGAATTTTAGTAGGGAAACAGGATATAAAAATTTAAATTTTATACAACTTGCCTTGGAGAAAAAGAAATATTAATTCACGTTTTTGACAGCTCCTTGATGTACTTTACTTAGCCATCTATAACTTCAAATCAAATCTTCGATCCCTTCCACCAAAACCAAACTAAATCTACCGTGTATTAAAACTGCCATCTAAAATAATTTTCAACAATTCTCTCTTATTTTTGAGTGAATTTCACGTGATTTGAAAGTCCTAAGTTTTATTTTAAATCACATGATTTGTCATGATTTAAAATTCAAATGGAGCTTTGAAACAGTAAAATAAAAGTGAATACGATTAAAAACCATGACATTGGTTTGAACTCAGTTAAGTATAAAATGAACTTTTGGTTTTCTGTCATATATTTTTCTAAAAAAAAAATAATAAAAAAATAAACATTTGTTATTGTAGAATATGACTTACGGGTGGTAAGTTTGAATGGATTATGTGTACAAGATTTATACTGGGTGGTATGTACTGTTACATGCAATGGTTATTGTCGTGATGTTTGAGGATGAATCAGATTACATAGTAAAAATTTTAGTGGGTCATGGGCTGTTGTTGGCATTGTATCCTAAGTTGAACATTTTATTTTCACTTAGTTCAAGCATGGTTCCTAGATCTTAAAGTAATTAAATCGTGTTAGAAAAATCTTGTAAAATGTATACCATTAAAGACAAAGAAAAAAGCAAAAATAATATTTGAACGGTGGTATAAAAAAATTTTTTTTTTCATTTTTTATTTTTTAAAATAGTTTAGACAAGTTGAGATATCAACAGTCAGGACAATTTTAACCGTTAAAAAAATAAATAAAAATAAAATAAAAAAAATTACGTTATTGAGAGTGTGTTGCATTGCTTAATGTGAAAATTTTTATGTGGCTTTTGTAGATAAAAAGATATCGGAATTTCCATAAATTTATTTGGTGCCTCTGAGAAGAAAGAATAAGAAAGAAAAAATAAAAAGATAATATATTATTCAGTTTCTTTTTCATCAGTTTTGCGTCCAGGATGCGGTAAACCAAAAAATAATTTTATAAAGAAAGAAATCAGAAAAAGTATAAATTATAAATAAAAATTAAAAACAATAATATGAGGAAATAATTTAAAAAAAAATAAAATAAAATGAAATGAAATGTATCATATGTTATCATTTGTATTACTTTTATACCACTAAAGAGAAAAAAGGATGATTAATTGTTTCAAGTCCAGTTTAGGGAATTAAAAAAAAACTGAAGTTGTATAGTTGAAATAAGTTAAATGTTGTTAATTATGTAAAATTGGTTTAGAAAATTAAAGACCCCTTTCCTAAGGCCTGCGATATAAAACGGATTATGGTTTGTAAGTGCGTGCTTTGATTTCTTAAAATTATTTTTTTACTTCTTAATCACAATTACAACTTTTTTTTTTCAAATTCAGTACCTCAGGACACGAAGTTATTCATTTCAGTTCGTCACGGAAAGATGTGATGCATGAATAATGACGTCAATATTTTCATCACATCGATCACTATGGCAAAGTTTAGCGGTTGCTGTGATCATCAACGTGTTAAATTTTAGAAGCTGCCTATTCCGGAATGATTGGCTTTGGAAAAGATTAATTTTTAGTCGCATTTGTACTCAATGAACTAGAAAGCCAGTTGCATTACTTAAATGTTTCTCTATTTATAATTACAGTGGCTAAATTAAGAACCGAAATGATTAATAAATTTGCCAATCGTTCAGATTTTATTCAGTGTACAATTTAAAAAGTTAAAAACAGAAAAAATTTTGATAGGTGATTCAAATTTACCTTCAAATTTAAATAGTAATTTGTGATTATCTTTAAATAATTAATTGCTTGTCGGCCAGCAAGAAAATTTTTCTTCAATACTACTAAAACTAACATATACCGGTTTATTCAACATTCAGTTCTACTCCAAGTTCATTAAATTCGAAGCAGAATTGATCACAACGTCAGGGATCACGACATGTGATGAAATAGATTCGGCCACTTCAGTATCTTCAGTCGCCACCACGATTAAGTCAACGGCAGAAGTAGAAATTTTGTGTGCTGTTCTCTGAAAATGTAGCCACACAAGATTGCGAATGTCATTTCGGGTAAGAAGTATTCGTACAGCACCCACAGCGGTAACTGCACCCACAACTGTTACGATTTTTTTAATCATCCGTTGTACACTGCTGATTAAATGAGGATATAAGCCCAACAGCAAAAGCCGAACAGGTTCTTCACCTTCTTCATCCATTCTACCCTATGATTAAATGAGTGTGAAAATGGTTTCTGAAGTTATAACAATGTAAATAATGAAAGCAAGATTTAATTGTTTTAAAATTTATTAGGGATAATGAAAAAAAAAATTAAAAACAATTTAATCCATTAATTGAAAAATTATTTTTTTCATTTTAATCATGATCTGACGATGATTTTTTCTTTTTTTTCTTCTTCTTTTTATCAGATGAAATCTATAAATTTTAAAATTAATTGTGTGCTGTAATAATTTGAAAAATTTTTCATTTTTACCTCTGCAGTTTCAATTGACTCCGGAGGATCTTCGTCTAATTTTGCTTTCTTTTTCTTCTTTTTCTCTTTTTTCACTTCAGGAACAAGTGTTGGTAGTTCTACCGTTGCTTCTAAGGAACTGCTGCTGCTCTGGCTCAGTTTCCGCTAAAAATTTAATAAGTTTTAAAAATATAATTTAGATTTGATTAAAATTAAAATTTTACCTTCCGTTCAATAACTTGTGTAACGGTAGCCTGTGCAGCTTCGACCTTTACATTACTAAAATATCAAAATGCGATTGATGAAAATATCCAATCAAATTTATTGTTGTTTTTATCATTAACCTGTAATCGACATAATCTTTCATCCATGTAGTCGGTGTCTTTTCATTCGGTTTTCCATACTTATCCAAAAGACCTTCTTTGACCATTTTTTTCTTGAGCGAAGCCTGATAAGCAAATTGTATTATTTCCCCAATTTAAAGTCTTTAAAAAAAATCATGTCAGACACAATATCAACAGACCTTAGGTCCCAAGCCCCATTTGCGTGGGTAAGTGTCTCGTTCCATTATGACCCTTTTGAGTTTTGCAACAATACCATGGTCACATGAGGCCATGGTAGCAGTTGTCATTAGGGCAATAGCTTAAAAATTAGCCGTATTAAATTACTTAAAAACTACATCTTAAAAGTTAATAGTTAATATAATAAAAACAAAATTTTATACCCAAAGCAATGCCTTCGCCTTTAGTCGTAACGATAACAATTTCCTGATTAAGTTCGATACCGTCTTCGAAGCGAAGAACCCCAGGTAACATGACTTTTGCTCCGTAACAAATAGCATTAACCTAGAAAATATATAATTATCGAATTAAGCATTTGAATTTATGGCGACAAGTAAAAATTCAACGTACAGCACTATCCTTCAGTATGATCCGCTTATGCGAAACAAGTAATATTTCTAATGGTTTAATAACGCGCCTCAAATATTCGTCGTCGTTATGGTTCTCATACATCCATTGGGCATCCAGAAGGTCGTGCATCGTAACCATTCCATCCTAATATAAGATATTTGGTAAAAATTGTCAGCACTGTGAAATCTAGAAGTTGCATACTTTTTCAGATTGAATTCCAGATCTAACTCGTCTTAGTTCTTGCATTTGACCTCCAACTCCAAGCATAAGACCCAAATGAACGCAAAGTGTTCGTACGTATGTTCCTGCTTCGCAACTAAGCCATATAATACCCAAACCTTTCTCTTTATTGTAATCGAGTAATTTCGTTTCGTAAATTGTTCTGACTCGTAATTGTCTTTTCACAGCAGATATTAATGGAGGACGTTGGAAAACAGCACCTTTTAAGTTTTCTAAGGTCTGTTTATAAATTAAAAATTATAATTAACTATAACACTATAATTAACTTAAATTTGGTAATATTTTGATCAGATTACAGACCTGGATAATTTTTTTCTGATCATCAAATGGACTGTGAAGTGAGAAGATGCCCACGTACTCTTTACCAGCTCCTTGTTGGGATTTGACTAACCTAGTTGCCCTTTCGATGCAAACAATGAGACAACCAGTTACTTTTGGATCTAATGTACCACTGTGCCCAGTTTTCTCGACTTTTAAAATTCTTTTAACCCATGCTACGACTTCGTGCGATGACGGATTAGATGGTTTATCAAGGTTTATACAACCGCTTCTGTAATTGATAATTGAAATGGATCAGTTTACTAATTCAGACTTTTTAATTATAAGTCTTACTTTACGTATTCACTGATTTCTCTTTTTAATGGCGAACATCCAAATGGTAAAGGGGTATAATGATTTGTACGAATGTTAAGTCGATTAAAGTTCTATAAAATAAGTGCATATATTTTTATTGATTCATATAAATTATTTACTGATTTTAATTAGTTTACTTTCAAAAGAATTGGCCATTCCGAACTATCTAATGTTGCAGCTTTCTCCGATGGTGCAATTTGAAAAGTGATTTCACGTTGCACATCCTAAGATTGTAAAATAATTTACTTTAATTTTCAAATTTAAAAGTAAATTTATTTTTACATACCCCACTGTGTTTACTTTTTGATTTGCGTTTTTTACTAGATGCATGGCTATTCGAATCTGCGCCTAAAACTAAAGAAACAAAAATGATAAAATCGGTTGAAAAAACTTAAATAAAGATTTAAAATATTAATTTGAATTGCAATCGTTATAATACCTTCCATAGTGCCCGAAAACCACGTTGTTTGGATCGGAAATCGGAACTGGAAATAGGCATTTTAAGTAAATACTTTGTCTTATACTGCCGTCTGGCGTTGATATCTAAAGCATATTTTCTAAAACTTCTTTCCTTCGTACGTTTTGCGTTATTTCTGTGATTCAGACGTGTAAAAGTAGATTTCAAAGGTGTCTTTTTGATCGAAGACTTAAAAACAGGTTTGTGTTATTCTTGTAACGATTGATAGTTTTTATTTGGATTAAATCTAATAATTATTTTTATTTTAGAGTTATTGTAATTGTGTTGACCGCAAATTAACTTATAAAAATGTCTAAAGTTAATAAAGATTATCGTAGAAGAAATCGGAGCCATTCCAAATCGCCTGTCATTCCATCACGCCATAAATCACATAAAATAGACAAACACGAGCATCATAATACCCGATACAGGTTAATAGTTTTTGAAATTATACGAAAGAGAATTTAGTATTTCATTGTGCTTAAGTTACAGATCAGTTTCTCGGTCACCTGTGAGGTCAAAATCGAGGTCTCCTCAAGATCCTAAAGAAAGAGAGCGTCACAAAGAAAGGTATCATCACCGAGATGCGGAACAAAGTGACAATTTTATGTCGTGGAGACGGCTTGAGCGTGAAAAAATTGGGGAAGTTGGACTTCCTGATTTATGGGCAAAGTCGCCTAATGTGCTTCAAAAGTATAATAGATAATCTTAAATTAAATTATCAGTCTAATGTGTAAGCAATTAGTTTCAGTGACAATGAGAATTCGAAACGCCAAAATGTTGAGTCTGAGTCTGACCAATCCGATGTTTCTGAGCGACGAAAACGCAAAAAAAGTAAACATAAGAAACACAAAAGTAAAAGCAAGAAGAGGAAAAAAGCAGAAGCTAGTGAATCTGAAACGGATGATGAGCAAAAAGAAGAAAGAAATAAGAAAAAGAAAAATAAACACAAAAATAAGAAATCAAGAAAAGAAGACGACGTAAAAATTCATAAAAAAACGAGTAAAACGAAGAAGAAAAGCAAATCAGAAACCAGTCAAGACGAGTCAAGTAATTCAGATTCGAGTCAACCGAATGACGAAGTTGAAGAATTTCAAAAATGGGTTGAAAAGAGAAGTAAGGAATTTATTATTTTAAAAAAATATTTTAAATAATTTTTAAATTTATTTTTCCAGAAAAAGAAATGGATTTGGAGACGACCGAATCTGCAGAGGTGGGCCCAATGCCCAAAGGTCACGTTAAGTTAACTAGCAAAGAGTAAGTTTGTACATGTCTCTATCATACATAAAACAAATTAACGATTAATTTTATTTCTCTTAGTTATGGCAAAGCTTTACTTCCTGGTGAAGGTGCTGCAATGGCAGCATACATTGCAGAAGGCAAACGAATCCCTCGAAGAGGTGAAATTGGATTGACCAGTGATCAAATCGAATCATTCGAAAGCGTCGGTTATGTAATGAGTGGAAGTCGGTAAGACAATCGATCATTATTTAATTTTGAATAATATCAAGAAATATAAACGTTGAATTTGAATTTATTTTCAGCCATCGTCGTATGGAAGCCGTGCGTTTACGAAAAGAAAATCAAATCTACAGCGCAGACGAAAAACGAGCATTGGCAATGTTTAATAAAGAAGAAAGAACCAAACGAGAAAATAAGATTTTATCGCAGTTTAGGGAAATGATATCATCGCGCTTAAATGAAAAATAAATTGTAATCGTAAGATTTAATAATTATTGACTTTTATTCGGATAAAAAATGTATTATTTTTAATAGATCCACCACAACCGTAATGAATTATCGAAACAAATGTATTTGTCAGTGAATGTTTCATCGGAGCTAGCATCGCTGTCATCACTATGAATAGGTTCGGGATATTTTCGTTGCCCAGATGCAGTCACCAAAAGTGAGAGAGTTGGATGAAGACTGAAATTGTTTTTATAAACATAAGAATTAGTTTCTTTTTTCATACTTGGACTAATTTGTTATTTTATTGTTTACAATACTAATTTAGCCTCACCCATTAAATTTAAAATAAAATTACACCGACTTAAGTAAATATTTAGTTTATTTCAAAATATTGGTTATAAGATTCATCGATTGGGGATTTGTTGCTAAATGGAAATGTTATTGCAGAGGATCGATAAAAATACCAAATTTTACTCAACTCCCTTATCAGATCAAAAATTACGAAATTTCATTTTAATATGTCGTTATTTGACAGATTCAACTGATAATTTCTTTTTTTATTGATAGCAGTGAAGTAATCTTGATTTAGCATAATATTGAGTTTACTTTGTATTTAGTTAATTCACTAATGGGTGAGAGTAAATTTTTACTACTATACCTTATTCCATTAACGCAATCATCATGCGCTTGAAATGTAAGTTTCGGTTGTAAAATACCATTATTGTCTTCTAAGTTTGTATCCCATACACTTACACAACCATTATTGTGACCGGATAAAATATAATTTCCAAATCTGCGATTGTTTTTATTAGTTTTATGCTAATTCATACGCATATATTAATTGAATCTTACTTGTCACTACAGAAATACATGCGCTGATTTGTTACGACTTGTCTTTCTAAAGTATACAGTACAGTTCCAGGATTTCGGAGGTCCCAGCATAAGATTTCAGGATCCTAAGATTTTTTCCATAAAATTCGAAATTATAAAATGGAAATTTTTTAATTATTTTCTGTTTACCATTCTGCCACCTGAATAAAGTTTATTTCCATCTGGTGAAAATTCAATGTGAGTAACTCCACCCTTTTGTCCTTGTAACAGACATATGAGACAGCCATCTGGTTCTGAGTAAAGTGCAACTGAAAACGCACAAAACAACATTTATTAAATTCGTAGAATTAATCGATTATTCAGCATTAAACATTTACTTGATTTTAAATACGAGCCGGCAGCGTATGTATCTGGCATGCCCGGATTAATAGCAATGCACGATATTATGCCAGTTTGACCCTGCACTAAAAATTAAACTTTAATTTAATCACATAAAATTCAGAATTTCAATTTACTTTTTGATTTTGCTTCGGTACTTTGACGTCCAGGAATGTTAACATCGAATATTCTTATTACCTTATTGAATCCACAATATAATCTTTCACCATCTTGACTAAAGCAAACGCAATGCGCCGATTCAATTTCATCCTAAATATTTTCTTAGTATTTTTAGAATAAAATGCAATAACTCATTAACCTACCACATTATTGTACGGTCTGTAGGAACAGCGTAATGCACCTGTGTATGCATCCAGTAAATGCACTGGACTGTTGCGACTTGTGCTAGCAAAACTAATTTCAATCTTTAATTACTTTGAAACATGAGTTTTAACAATTTCAAATGGTTTTTACCAACAAGTGGCTGAATCCATTGATGACATGCGAGGATACCAACAATAATCGTAAATTAATTCTCCTTCACGTATTTTCAATACAGGGCTCTGCAATGAATTAACTTTTGTTTTACAACATTTTTATTTATTAATCTCACTTATCCGAACCATTTCTGAAATTCCAGACCAATCAATCTCACTGCTAGAATTATAAAAAACTTCAGGTAAATTCCACAGCCTAAGAGACCCGTCATTACTGTTTGTCAGTATGCAAGATCCATCAGGAGCCCATTTGCAACCTCTGAAATAATTGTCTTTATTTTTAAATTCATTCCAAGAACCTGTCAACTGAACAGGAATTTGAGAAAAGTCATAAGCCAATCGTGTGATGAGTTCTTCGGGCTTTTCAGTCATTTCAATTGCTTTTGAATCCAATGTTTGTGAACTTTCGTGGATATCAATGTTATTATTATCTTTTTGAAGCTCGATGGTCTTGTTATTATTTATTTGAAAATTTACATCAGATTCTAAAGTGTTTGGTTTTATTTCTTCCTCTTTAATTTCTTCGGTGATATCTTTGGACGCATTTTCCTCGATTTTATCCGTTGCTCGGTTGTCAGCCACCGTTATTTGCGTCGATGAAAACATGTCGATGCCTTCTTCTGTCTGTGGTATTGATTCTGTAGTATCCATTTTTCTTCTCACATAAGAATATAACGGAATTTTTGTGTACGAAAGTTGTAAAAATCACGATATCAAGCACAAATACGAAAATCAATTTCCATTTGCAGCGTTTTAATGGACTGCGACATGTTGAATAGTTGAAAAGGTGATATATCATATTATTCTTCTATCGTCTACAAATAAAATTTGTACTGATTTTATTAAATTTGTATATTTTTTTTTATTAAACATATTTACTTTCAGGAAAAAAATATAATAGAATTTTTGTTAAACTATCGAATCACCTTTTTAATTTTGTTTAAACTAGTTCTGTCGAAATTTACGTCACATTTTGTGCGTGTAATAGGGCGTGTAATACGGATCTATGACGAAAGTATATTTAGAGACTATTTCACCAAACAGCTGCAACGCAAAGCCTCTTCCAGTTCAGCGCAGAAAGGAAACTACGCCAGAATAATACGCAGTTTTTATTTTTGTGCTAGTGATTGCTTATTTTGTGATCAATCGGCTCTTTAAAAATGACCATAATAACTAAAATTGGGGAGAAAAAGTTTGACAAACAAGGTTTGCCTTTAGTGGATAATGAAGTCACCGAAACATTTCCAATTGTAAGTAAAAAATATTTCATATCAAGTCTGTGATCAGTTTAGGCTTACATTAATATTTTTATCATTCACAAATACCAAGAAAGAATTTATCTGACATTAGAAAAGACGTTACATAATTATTCACCAAAATGAAAGTTATTTCGTTTCTTTATATTCTGTATTAAGATTTCCATGTAAAACATAACTGGTCAATTTAGATTAGAGCTAATGGATTAATTACTAGCGTAAATTGTCTTATGAATTAAACAGAACCACTTTCAATTACATTTGAGGAAGAAAAAAAAGATGGAAACTTATTTCCGACTAAATACGTATTGAAAGTAGGATGTTGCTGAGAGAATAATTTCCTGTGTTATGTTAAAATTTTTAATATTAAATTTTTGTGTTGTCATGGTTTGTTTGAGTGTGGGATTTCCGCGGATGTGGGCAAAGTCCAGTTTTTGTTTTTTATTGCTGCGCTTTTCCAGATACTTTGAATAATTTTTTTAATAAATTTTTCTTTTTGTCGATTCAGCCTTCAAAGAAGGAAGTGGATATCGAGTTGCCGCCTCCCCTGTATATGACCACCCGGGCTCGACGTGTCAGCACTGCCACAAGTGTTTGTGTTTTTGTCACTGCTTTGCTGGTGTTGACTACCGGCATAATCGGAGGAGTTTATTTATATCAGCGATTTGCAACCAAAGTCTGGAATTTTATCTTTTGGAAATAAATCTTATTTTTTAAATTTATTATTTTATTTAAGATGCAACACTTTCGAGGTTGGTGCAGAGTTCCGATAGAAGGCGATGCAGAACTGTACAATAATCGCATGAGAGGTCATTCTGAGAGTTTATTGGATATAGACTTGTCGAATAGCGAAGATTCATCAGAAAACCATCCAAATTACCTGCAAGAGAAATTTGAAATTGATATTGAATACGAGAAATTCGAGCAAATTGATGTACCAGATTTCAGTGGCGGTAGACGTGGGCGATTTATTCATGATTTCTCAGCGGTAATTTTTAAAAAGTGAGCGTTAAAAAAAAATAATATTTTATCATTTCCATGTTTAGAATTTGACTGGCATCATCGACTTAGACGGTCGTCGTTGTTTCGTGATGCCACTAAATCGTAGCAGAGTTTTACCTCCAACTTCGTTATACGATTTAGTTATTAAAATGAGAGTGAGTTTTTAATTTCAATGTGCAATTTTTACTATTTTATATTTTTTGTTTAAATTTTAAGGCTGGTTATTATGAAGTTGATACAGAAGTAGTCCGTGAAACGATGAGGGTTATCCGACCTCGTATAACAGACTACGATTCGCTTGGGTTTTACATTGCGCGTGAATGTAGACGTTTGCCTACTTTCAAACTGGAAAGAATGACGACACCAAGTAAAATATTACTTGTATTATAATTTATAACATTTTTTACTAATTCTGTTTTTATTTATAATAGTTGTTAAACGTTCGTTGACCGATGAAGCACCTTTAATGTTTACAGAGTTTGCAGGAAGTAAACTCATGCAGTATACCATTGAAGGCTAACATGTATCATGCGTTTAAAAAAACTTTTAACTATATTGAAGAATGGAGTGAATCATTATGGTATTATGTATCGTTTTTCGAAAGAGAAAAAAATGTTTTTTAATCGTAGATTTAAGTTTGTTTCTTTTATTCTAGCATAAACTTAATAACTGAAATAAAAAATTTTTATTAAACCTCAAATGTTATCAACAAGTATCAAGATTTCTCATGATGAATTTTATAATCGGGACAGACGTACGATTAATTATTGAGGGGGGTTAGACTTCATTAACAGCTGCTTATTTTCACTTATTAAAAAAAAATGTTGAAACGTATACAAGTGGTGAATTTCCGTGTACCCGGTATAGTCCAAATAAATTAGGCCTAAACAGTGCTAGAATAAAAGCCAAAAAGTTTGATATTTTTGCAGTAGTTGTGATACATTTCTATTCCTGTGATTCAAGTTTTGACTTTTTTTTTAATTGTACTGTATAGTTAACAAACAATCAGGCCAACAATATTAGATTAGCGATTCCGAATTTTAAAAATAATTTATAAATTTCGAGCTTTAAGTGTAATCGATTGAAAATAAGTGTTTTAATTTGGAAAAATTTAATATTTGCCTTTTTTGTCTTTTGATGTTCGACGGTAGTGATTTTAGTAGATTTAGTGTTTCATTCCAGTTTTCAATCGTTATGCGTGTATCATGTTTGGTTTATATTTACTTTTCAATTTAAGTGTATTCAAACTCACTAAATATTTCATTGTCTATTTAGTGTATAGAATGGTCAGAAGTAAGGCCCAATTTCTAAATAATAATTTATGTTTGTAAACATAAATGATGATTAAAACAGGATATAATACATTCCTTACCTGATTATTTTTCTTTTTGGAAATGTAATAAATAATTATTGATAAAAATTACGATTTTTCTTTTATTCAGTGATGAAAATATATTTATAAATATATCGCAAGTTAGTTTACATTTGATATAAAGTAACGTGGAAATAAACGCCGTGTGAAAATATTACAGCTACTGCATTCGTGGAAGACGATAAAGAGAAATAAAATTTTAGTTAACAATACAAACAGAGAATAAAAAAATTTAAAATATTTGAATGATTCAAACGTGTAGATAAAAATTATGTATTTATACATCGTATTTGGAGATTACGTTAATATTTTTGTTTAATTATTCTCCTACCCCATTAAACTTAGTAAATGATGGAGTTGGTCTTCCATCACTAGGCGTCGACGTGCTCGTAAAATGTCGTTGAAGCGAATCCATTCCGATTTGAACGCATCGTCGAATTTCTTCTTCACGATTCAGTTTTTGATTCAAATCATCGATAGTTCGTTTGAGACGTGCAACTTCATTTTCATGCAAACTTTTCCAATTTTCATCCAGAATCAATATATCGTGTTGCCTTTCTTGAATCACATCGTGCAAAGTGCTTTCTAACTTGGCTCTCGCTTCTCTTTCCAGGTTGAAATCTTTCTCCAAATGAAGGACTTCTTTAGCCAACCTGTCTCTTG
Source organism: Henia vesuviana (assembly GCA_034696185.1). NCBI lineage: Eukaryota > Metazoa > Arthropoda > Chilopoda > Geophilomorpha > Dignathodontidae > Henia > Henia vesuviana. The sequence goes on along the minus strand of JAQFZU010000477.1, from coordinate 321 downwards.
CTTCTTGACTGTATTTCAAATCTTGTCCTAACATGTCTATTCGCACGTACAAGTGAGAATATTGACTTTGTGTCTGTGCAGTTTCGTCGCTTTCAGTTATGTTTAGCTTGGATAATTTCTCACTCGTTCTATGCATTTCTTCGAGCTCGTTTTTTGCGTGTTGTAATTCCATTTCGTGATTTTTATATTTCTCTCTTAACAAACTCAGTTCCTCTTCTCTTACATTCAGGAGTAAACGCAAGCGATTATTTTCTTCTTTTATTTTGACAAAAGTTGGACTCCGTAAATTAATGTCTTGCTTATCGCATAAAATCTAAAAAA
>JAQFZU010000476.1:0-25535 GCA_034696185.1 Henia vesuviana | reverse complement strand
TTTTTTTTTTTTAATTTTTAAAAAAAAAAATATTTTTTAATTATTTTAAACAGAAAATTTTTTTTTTTTTTAAATTCAAAAAAAAAAAATTCGCATTCCTTTTATTATTTTTAGCCACGTTATAAATCAAAAACACGATATTCAGAAAATAGAAAAATTAAAAAAAAAAAAAAACTTGGTACAAAAATGGCGGGTGTAAATGTGTGAATTTTGAACGGTGGACACCCAACTTCTCAAATGGAAGGGACTGTGCACTGACCTCACTCCATGACCTTATTGATTGTGGGCGGCCATCATGTCCAGTGTGGCTGAGGCTAATTTCATTGGTGCCACGAACACACCACCGAAAATTTTTTATTTCCTTTTAAGAAAAAAAAAAATAAACAAAAAAAAAAAAACAAGAAAATGAAATTTAAAGATGGCGTCGGATAAGAGAAAAATCCACGTTTTATGGTCGTATTCACCCCGACAAAAGTTGAGCCAAGAAATTCCACTCGCAAAGTTTATTACGGACAGCTATTTTTTCGCCCATTATTCTAATACATATTTAATTAATTACTAGTCCGACGTTGCAGTTTTACTGTCAATGAAATTAAATTAATGTAATTGGTGTGTGGAAGAAAGGCCGGTGGTTTTAATTAAATCAAGACGAGCTCAGATCCCACGCAGGCTTAAGAGAAAAATAAAAATAATAAAAAAAATCCCGAAAAATATATATTCGTCCAGTGCGCAAAAAGTAGAAAAAGATGAAAATATATTCGAGTTAATCCTCACGATGCCCTTACTATTAATTGCGAGCCGCACTACTTTTATTTAGCACTCATAAATAACGCAAGACGGCGCCACGTCGGAGAGACACGAGCAAATATTGAACCGCGTGATATTTGATGTTTACACTGCTGGAATAAAAGGATTAAAGAACCGCATCAGTGTTGGGATTTCGGGGTTAGTGCGATTGGAAACGCGAGATTTAAACGTCATCGAAACAGATTCTCATTGAAAATAGCGGAAAATTTTTTTTTTTATTTCGACCAACGGAAATTGCTTTTAATCGCTCGTCGTCGAATCGAGGCCACGAGGTCCAATCAGAGTATTTGGCCATGGCGAGTGTGCTTTAAGAGAGCTGCGATACTAAATCAGTTTTATCCGAAACAGGAACAGAATGATTTGACCAAAGTCAATCCAATTTTCTGGCTGCGAACAGCCGGAGCGATGCGATAGGGCGAGTGCGGCTCCACCAATGAATAAGATGGATGCGCAATTAAAGCCAAATAACAATAATAATAACCATCATCATTCTCGTGATCAAAATAATTATTTTATTTTTACATTTTCCCAGCCCTTTTTAGTTTCAATGCGGATCGATTACAAAAACAATTTAATAAATTCGGTTAAAAAATAATTTTTTGCGGGGGGGGGGGGGGTTAATAAATTATTTTTAATTTTTTTTTTTTAAATTTTGATTGGAATTACGATTCGAGTCCGTTAACAACTCTTTGGGTGCAAAGTGCGTTTAGAGATAGGCGAAATGGCACCTGTGCTGGGTATACTGTTTCTTCGGTGTTAAAATAGGGGATTGGAATGCGTTATGAGAACTGGTTGGATGTGCGCATGCGTGAGAGTCGTTTCGCAATACGCGGTGCTCACTGGTCACTACGAGTTGTTTATTTTATTCTCGTTATGAATAGTGAGTCCAGTGCTGAGGTTTCGACGATTCCAAATGGATCGATTAAAATCCGATCGATTCGAAAGCTCCGAAACGAATAATCGTCGATTTTATGTATCGAGTTGTGGTAAATCGATAGGGTATCGAGCTGAGTGTTGATGTTGCGTCTTTTGAAATTACGTAACATCGAATTTCGTAAGGGAAAAATAATATTCGATAAGTGGGATTTGATAGTTTCGTTCACTGAGAATTATTTCTGTCCGCGAGCGACGACTTTTTTTTTTTTTTTTTTTTTTTTAGTCGCGCGGTTACACGAGGTTTTCACTGCGCGTGCGCGTGATTTAAAAATCCACAGGGGGGGAAAGGAAGAAATGGAGTCGTAACAAACCGCGAGTACACAGTTTTGGCGGATAAAAGATGGCGACCCGATAGATCATATTCGGGTCAGCGTAAACAAACCGTCCCTTTACGTTTTAATTTGCCCGTTTTCACATGTGCGCAGAAGATTTATAAAATTTTCAGCGCCACAGTCGATGTTATTGTGCGGTGAATCCTGCCCTGTTTCCTGTTACATTCAACGTGACAAATTAGTTTGTCAACCACTCGAGGTCAACGCTCCGAGTCACGTGATGAATAATTACCCAATTAGAAATCGGCTACTTTTATTGCTACATTTTTCACTCGAAATAAACATTTTTAACATTTAAAATTAAAATTTAAAAAAAAAAATTTTTTTTAATGGATGACGTCATTTTGCGAATACTCGGTTTTCGCTTAATGAAGTGCAAATTGCATTTTCATGCTATTTCCTGTCTGGATACACCGAGCGATGCTTTTTACATATTTTTATACGACCCAAAAAATGGTCTTTTCAATTATTAAAATCTTGAAATTTCGTGAATAAAATTTATTAAATTTAAAACAAAAAAAAAATTTTTTTTTTTTTATTTGCATAAAATGCATCGAAGTGAATGGAAGGAAACGAATAAGGTAAACGACCAACAAATTAGTTGCAAGGTCAGGCATTAACACAATGGCTAAGAGAGAACTACGTCGGGAGCGGGACGAACGTTTCCCACACTTTTTTTATATTCTTCTTTTTCCTTTTTAAGTTTATCAAACCGCCCTGAAATTACGTGGACATAAAAAAATGGCCCATTGTCCCGAGCCTGGAATTTTCGTGGTTCGTTTACCCGCTCTGAAAAATAAGTCGTAAAAATGCTTTATTCATGCCTTTAATTATAAGCGTCGACAAATATCGAGTTTTTAAGTAAAAGTCAAATAAATTGATTTTTTTTTTCTCCAAAAGGTATCTCAAGGTCAACACATCCAACTACAAGACATGTCTTCGACGCAGGCGCAGCAACAGTCGATGTATGGATTCCCTAATCAATCGGCGGCCGATCAGTTCCAAATGTCCATTTCGCAGTCTCAGTCGGTTAACTTCAATCAGCCCCTCATTTCGGGCCGAGGGGGTGGCGGAGGGCAATCGGGCGTGCCCCCCAACATGGATCCCGGCGGACGAATGCCCACGCCGTCTTTCGACAAGATGGATCCGAACCTGCGCCAGAAGATGATGCAACAGCAGATGATGCGTCAACAGATGATGGAGAAGCAGAAGATGATGCAACAGATGCAACAACAGCAACATCACATGGCATTCATGAACCGACCGCCGCCCGAGTACAAGCCTCAGCAGCCGATCGTCGGTCAGCAGCAACAGCAGATGTCGGGTCTGGCCAACGGTTACAACCAAAACGTCCGGCCCATGGGCCCCAACTCCGGCCCCGCGAGAGGCGGCCCAACTATGCAACAGATGCCGAACGTGCGCTTGATGCAGACCGGCGGTGCCATCCCGCGCCAACCGGTGTCGAGTCGGTTCGTAGGGCCAAACACCGGAAGTCGCATGCCGAACAAGATCCCGAGCGGGCCTGCCGGGTCTGGGTTCAGCTCGGCGCTGATGAGAGGCCAGCGGCCACCCAACGTCAACGTCGGACCCGAGGGACTCAACATCAGTCAGCGGAGACCGAGCAATCAGGAGTGGCGACACATGCTCATGCAGGGACAGAAATTCGGTCCGACCGGAATGATGCAGCAGCAGCAGCCGGGACAGGGGCGTGGTCCGGACTTTGCGGGTGGGGCGCCCATGATGGCCGCCAGTTACAGCGCAATGCAGGCGGCGAGTGGCGGCAACATGCAGATGTCTGCCATGCAGCAGCAGCAGGTTCGCATGAACATGGCCGGGAATAATCCCGGAAGGACCGGAAATCAGATGATGCCCAATTTGAGACGGAGTTCGAATGCGGCCAATTTGCAAATGGCCAATTCGGCCGGACCCATGGGAGCCGAACAGCCCGTAGCCAATTCCTCTTTTCTGCCGTCTGCCGGTGGTGGTTCGGTGGATTTCAATTTGGATTTGTTGGACAATTTGCCCGATGCTGGTGATGCGACCGAGTTGTTGAGTTCGTTCGATTCGGTGATTCCAGGTGGCGCTAGTTACATGTTGGATGGTGGATTGTAAGATGGCGGAAATTTAATGGAGGGACGATTATTATTATTTTATTGGAATTGTTCGTTTTTAATGGTGAAACGACACCGAATTTAAATTTTTTGTTTTTTTTTTAGGATTTTTTGATTTTTGAATTTTTAAGCCTTCGAATGATTTTTTTCTTTTTTTTGAATTTACGAATCATAAGACATTGTAAAATTAATTAATTGCTCAAATTTGAATTTAAACAATGCCATTTTGGTTGTCATTATAAAACTTGCATTTTTTTAATTTTTAAATGAGAAATTATTAATCGAAAAAAGAATTTTGTTATCGATAAGTTTTTGTTTGTTTTTAATTTTTATTTTTTTAAAAAGACAAAAATACCAAGTGAAACAAATGTTTGCCTCACAAATCTGAGTTTGAAACTCGTTAAAGGGATTGGCTGCGGTCATCACAATAAATTTATCACTTCCGGTCTCAAATTTCCCCATCATCCCCTTGGCTTTCGTTGAAAATTCATTCGCCATTTTTGCTCACATTCAAATCATCATAAATTTATCCAATCTTTACCTCTTTTTATTATTATTTTTATTTGCTTTTCTGTGTTTTGGTTATTAAAAATTATCGAGGCTAAACAGCACCAAAGACTTTTTTTTTATTAAAAATAAAAACAAAAACAAAAAAAAAAAAACAATCCTCCATTACTTCCGCCATTTTGTTATGCATTTTTTTTTTTTAAAACACGAAAATGGTTTTACAAAACAAAATCAAATGAAAATGAATGAAAAATATTGGTTCATTTGTAAATATAAACACAGCCATTACATCACCTTAATTATTATTATTATTATTATTATTATTGCTATTATTATTATTAATTCTAATTATTATTAATATTATAATTATTTTAGTAAATTTTTATTATTTTTCGCTTTTTTAACGTTGTTTATTCATTGCTCTCAGTTGTTTTTCACTTGTTGAAGACGCCATTTTGTAATGTTTATTTTTATTTTATATTTTTTTTTTTTGGTCGAGAGAAATGATAGTTATTACAAAGACGTTATGGATTATAACTTAAGTTGTAGGTGATATATTTTTAGAAGACAAATCAAATATTAGTATATTGATCATTTGAAATATTTTTTAATTTCTTTTTAATGATCTCTTAAAATGATATTATTTTAATTCACAATTTTTTCTTTCCTCAAGTAAATAAATGTACAAAATTCAGTTTTACTTTGAAAAAAAAAGACAAGATTTTAGGTGATGTCAGAAAAATGAAAAAACTTTTTAATTTTTTTTTGTATTGTATGTTATGCAAATAAAATTATGGTTGTATAAATATTGTTTTTTTTTTGTTTTTTTTTTTAATTATTATTTTATTATTGTTTCGTCACGTTAATGCGAATGCACCGTCTCACGCGAGTTCGCATTGGAACAACCGATGGCAGCACTGTTTGGGTCTTGTGATATTATCGTCGTTTGATATATTTTACGAATATATTACAAAATCATTTTCCAGTATCAATAAACACGACGATCTAAAAATAGTAATGAAACAAATTTTTTTTTTAATTACAATTAATAACCGTTTTATCTTTTGCTAAATAACTTTATAGACTTAAATGTTTCGTTTCGTTCCGATAAAAACGGAAGTTCAACCAGGTTTTCCAGCCAGCGCTCTATCAGTCCAACAAGTTTAATACCGGACATTTAAACATGCCATGGCCGCAGAATAAACTCGCGAAGAAGCTTCTTCAATGTTTACATTAGGCGCGATTTAAGAGAATTCTCAGCTAAAACATCGAATAACCAAGTCAGGAATTTTACATATTGCAACCGTTTCGCGAAAATGGCTTCCTTGATCGTTGCAAACTCACGAACGACATTGGCCAGTGTGGCTTCACAGCAAAGCGCTGTACTCAACGGAGATCTTTTAAGCCTGGAATTTCACGAAATGTTCAAATCGTTTCCCGAACCTTGCAGGTTATAATTTAAAAGCAAATAAATAAACCACGAGTGTACGAAAGGTTCGATTTTTTTTTTATTTGCAGGAAAAAAGGCGAGAAAAAGAAGACGAAGAAGAAAAGTAAAATAGCGAAAGTGAAAGAGAAGAGACGTGGAAAAGTAAGAACGAGTTGAAAGTTTCGATTTAAGAGTCGATTTAATTTATCTAAATATATTAAACCTAAACAATTAGAACGAAGGCGTTTCGGATGCGGTCGTTTCGTTCCCTCCGACGGTCGAAATGTTCGGAAATCCATCGGCATTTGCAGCTTACAACGGAGTTCGTCAATCGGTTATGGAAAAACAAATCAGAGAAGCAACACAGATTTTTCTGGCTGCCAATGTCAGTCGATTTTCCGATACCGATAGCGAAGATGATGAAGAACAAGGAAAATCAACACTCATGAGAGTACCTAAAGTAAAAATTACATTTTTAATCATTTTCGAAATACAACGTGGCCATTACCAATCCCATTTGATGGGTGAGAATTAAATTTTTGTAATTACATTTTTATTTTTTTATTTATTCAGATAGTCGGTATCGGTCTGTGTTCCGTATTCGAATTAATCCGAGAAAGTCGACACGCGTATCCAGCACTGTGTACCAGAGCTCTTCACGCACTCTTTGGAATGCTGCAAGGACAGCAGCCAGAAGGGCTTAAAAACGAACCGAGTGATACCATAGGTGAGATTTGAATCCGTTTAAATTTTAGTGTTAATTTTTAATTTTTTTTTTTAATTTTAGAGTCGTTATTCGATTTGTTGATGTTTCTCGTCACTTCTCGCGGAGGCGATGCTGGGGAATCTGAGTTAACATCGCTCGCTTGTGCTTGTCTTTTAAGTTTAGTCGTTGCGCGAGGCGATACTGGGAAATTATTGAGTGCGATTTGTGCCGTGCTAATGAGTCCCAGTAAACTTTCTTTAGAGGAAATCGAAGTAAATGATTTTGGATTTTATCTGGTTTCATTGAATTAATTTATTAAAATTATTTAAAGATGCCCTGTATTTTGACGTCGTTGCAACGAAGCGTCCATGCCGTTTTATTAGGGAAAAGTTTTAGGCCTACGTGGATGACCCATGGAATTTTGAAAAAATGTTTAATTGATAGTTTTCCAATTAGGATATTTGATGGTATAAAGAAAATATAAATATTTTTATTTTTTACTTATTTTATTGCTTATTAGAACCAAAAGATTTAGCGAATGGTGCAATAGCGAGTGACGGCCGATTTCTTTACATTCACACAGCCAATGGTTTATATAAAATCGGATCTGGTTACGGAAACACGATCAAAGGAACAGTCATCGCTAATTCACCAGATTTTTTCCCCTCGGAAAAAGGCTGGCTCGGGTTTGCAAATGTAAAAAAAATTAATTAAAACTTTGAATTAAAAGAAATTGATAGCAGTTATTTTTCTATTTTCCAGAATAAATTGTTCTTTAAAATTATATCAGGAAAAGCGACGGAAATTCATCTGATCGACCGAGAAACACTGAAACCTTATGATTTGTACACGTTAGAGGGTAAAGATTGGGGACCAAACGTAATGTTCTCAGATGGTGAATGCATCGGACACATCACGTCTGCGAAAGATGTGAGGCAGTATTAATTTAAAAAAAATAATTTATTTTGATAAAATAATTTATTTCGATTTTCTATTATTTTTTTCTAGGATAGTTTTGTCGTTAGGACTTTTTCTCCCGTTACGAACTTAATGACTTGTTTGAGCGACTTGCAATTAAAACTCGCGAGAAAATGTTTAGACGTGTTTGGTTATGCAACGTTCGACGAAGAAACCAGTATTCACACGATAAGCACCGGCTTCGATGAAGAACCTGGCTACGTTTCCGCCGGAAAAGATTTCATGTTGATTCGTACGAATAATGGAAAAGTAAGTTACGTAATTGTTTTATTTCAAGGATAAATTTACTGCAACAGTTTTAATTATAATTTTTGTTGTTTCAATAGATTATGTATTCTGGAAAACAACAAAGTTTAGGCATGAAACAATCAGTTTTTAGTTCAAATCGGTGGAACGAATTAGCTATAACGAAATCACCCAAAATAATTCAGCATTCGACGGGTCACGAGGGAATGCACGCATTGTTAGTATCGGAAGACGGCGGCGTTTTTTTCGTTGGAACTGCTCGCAGAGGCGAAGACGGCGATCAGAGCAAAGGAAGACGACAACCGAAAGCCGTCAAACCGAAAAAAATGATTAAAATGGATGGTCATCACATCGTTTACACCGCGTGCAATAACGGCACGAGTGCATTGGTTACTAAAGAAGGCGACGTGTACATGTTTGGAAAAGATACTGCATTTTGCGATCATTCGACCGGTGATTACTTGAAACGTTTATTTCGATCATGAAACTAATTGTTCGTTTTAAAAGGTCTCGTAACGGATTTAAAAGATGTTCACGCAAATCAAGTAGCTGTCGGCAAGGCCCATGTCATAGTGTTGTCCAATGATGGAAAAGTGTATTCGTTCGGGATTAATAACAAAGGGCAATGTGGTCGCGATTTTGCATCGAATCACAGCAAAGAATCTTTAGGTTAATGGTGTTAACTTAATTAATTAAGTATTTATTATTTATTATATTTTAATAGGGTCAGGACTTTTTTCAGTTGCCATGGCGACCGCTACCGAAGAAGAATGCGAAGAAGAAACGTTGGAATTAGAGGATTCGGAAATAATGTGCCAACCCAGTAGACATAAATGGAAACATGATCAGTGCATGGTGTGTACTGTTTGTGGCGAATGCACTGGCTACGGAGCTAGCTGCATTAGCAACGGAAGGCCAGACAGGAACCCAGGATTGTGAGTTATTTGGTCTTACGTACATTTTGAAACAAATAAATCATTTTTGTTTGTTTTCAGAGTGTGCGGTTGCGGTTCTGGTGATTCTGGTTGCGCCGACTGTGGCTGTTGTCGAGTCTGTGCTCGCGAAAACGTGGATCAGGAATCGGATCCTGCGATTGGCGAAGCTTCTGCTGGTGGTCTGCTTAATATGAAAGTACGAGACATGATTCGCCTAGATCTAATCATCAAGGGTAAAGAAACGATGTTTGGTGCTTTGATATTTATTAATTTTGTTCGAGCTCGTAGGGAGACATGGAGAACGCCTTCAAAACCAACTTCGTCGCTTAGACGAGAGACGGCATCGTCTTAAGAGTAAGCACACGGTGAAGGCAATGAAAGCAAAAGCTCTTAAATTTGACAGACCACAAGAAAAGGGCCCTATTGTCAACTTAGGTTTGTTTTGTTTGATTGTCTGTATTTAAACTGTTTATTTATTCTTTATTTTGTATTTTTTATACTTTTCATCGAGTTCTGGGCTCTTGTATTGCATTTTATTTATATTTTTATTTTTGTTCATATTTTTAAAATAATTCTTGTTCAATAATTTATTCGTTTTAATATTATTTTACAGGTTGAGAGGTTTGGGTTGTTTGGTTGGGCCCTTAACTTGTGTTTTTAATCGATTTTTACATAATTTTATAATTTTTTTAATTTTGTCATTTCAGATGATGCGATCAGCAGCGATCAAGAACGAGACATGAGTAAAGTCACTTCGTTAGCACCAGCTCGAGTTCCCGTTTGTGGCGAAGTTGCAGTTACTCAAATTGCATGTGGTCTGCACCATACAGTTCTCTTGCTTCAAAATGGTGACGTGTACACTTTTGGAAGCAATCAACACGGGCAATTAGGGCTCGGAGATTTAACTTTAAGGTTGAGTTTGATGTTTTGTTGTATAATAATTTTTAAAATTATTTTTTCTAACGTTAGGGGCACACCAACCTTAGTAAAATTATCTACGCCAGTCTGTCAGGTGGCAGCTGGAAGTAATCATACGGTCATCCTTAGTGCTACGGGTCAGGTGTACACGTTTGGCAGTTGTCAAGTACGAGTCCACATGCTTTTGAAAATTCATAAAGTAAAAGAATTTTGTTTTCGAAATAGAAACATCAACTGGGTCGGACTCCACCGAATGCAATCAACGACGAAATCAAAGTGAAAGAGAAAAATTACAGGGAATCGCCATGGTTTTCGGTGCCGGGTTTAGTTCCGAACATCGGCCCTAAGCACGGACGAAGAGCGACTTGGGTCGGTGCATCAGGAGATCAAACTTACTTGAAATTAGACGAATCACTCATTAATGCTCACACACTGGCAAGATCTAGTATCGTAGCTAATAAAATGTCCATCGGTAAATTTTAATATTAAATTTAATGGGAATTTTGTAATAGTTTTTTAAAATTTATTTTAGCTTTGATTCCCAGCACCACAGAGCATTCGTCTTTCAAATGTCTTCTAATTAATCGCAGCGATGGCAATTGCAAGAGTTTCGCAGAATGCAGTCACGTTGATTTCAGCAATCAGAGCGCATGTTTAGATCCCATTTACGACGTACTCTGGGCGTGAGTTTTTTTCAAAACACTTATTATTACTGTTAAATATTATTTATATGTTTTTAGACACAATCCACACACAAATCAAATTAATTGCTACAACATAGTTGCTTCCGAAGCTCAACGGTTCAATTCCGAATCTTCTTCAATGCCTGATGTGTTGAGTCCAGAAATTGCTCTACCTGTACACAATGCGTGTAACGTGACTCGTTCGCACGCGGCTTTGCATTTACTCGGCTGTTTGGACACGTTGAACATAGCCCAAGATAGAAATCTGCGAGTACAAGAAGATGATAACACTCGACAAAGCATCGCGCACGTTTATAGCAAAGAAGATTTTTCAGCAGTTAGTCGTTTTGAAAGTACGACTCGTAAATTGATTAATTTTTATTAGAAAAATGTTTAACGATTTATTAAAAGGTCACGGTGGAGGATGGGGTTACTCGGGCCATTCTATCGAAGCTATACGATTTATGGCTGACACTGATATATTGTTAGGTGGATTTGGACTATTTGGAGGTCGAGGAGAATACACTGGAAAAATCAAGGTTAATATGATAACTTGAAAAATTTTTAAATTGTAAGTTATAATGAAATTGTTTAATATTTTGTCAGTTGTTTGATATTGGTGTGGATGGTGGGGATCAAGAAACCGATGGCGAACTAATAACGGAAACTGAGGAAATGCCATACGAATGTGGAGCTCGTCAGAAATATCCAATGTTGTTTGACGAACCTGTCTCCATTCCGGCCAATCGCTGGTTTGTTGCGTGGGCTCGAGTTTCAGGCCCTAGTAGTGACTGCGGTTCAAGTGGTCAATCGGTAGTGACCACTGAAGACCAGTAATTTTTATAATCTCTTTATAAGTGACATAATAATTAATTAATTTTTATTTTTTAGAGTGGTATTCTACTTCAAAAGTTCCAAAAAGTCCAACAACGGAACGGATGTAAATGCAGGCCAAATTCCACAATTGCTCTATAAAGTGGTTACGCCGGAAAGTCAATCAAGCAACAGGCGAATCGATCAAATCGAACCGATTTACATATTGAGTAAGGAGTTTTCGAGAGCAGTTACTCCGGTAAACATATGCAAACAATTTTTTTAATATTTTAAAACTTTTGTAAACATAATTTTATCGATTGCGTTTAATTTTAGGATTGCTTCCGCTCGTTACTTCAACTCTTGCAATGGAGTTGGCAAACTTTTAAAGTGAGTGTCCACGAGATGCAGCATTTACGGGACACGGATGCTTCGTACACTGCCGCAGTCATTGATTTGGAACGTTTGGTATACATTAGCACAGCGACTCTGCGACTTATGAGGACGTACATCAACGAAGTGTATCCAAATTCAGGTACAAATTCAAGGAAATATTAATGCAGAGTGCGATTTTTGTTTGAAATTAATTTTTATTTATTTAGTTCCACGAAAAGCACCAGCAGAGACTGTAAAAATTGCAGAGTGTGTGGCTGAAGTGCGAATTTTACTACGCAGGATTTTAAGCGATTCCAACATCAGCGTACAGATCCCGTCTCGCACTTCAATTTCGCGAAAATTATCCCGCGCCAATTTGAAACAAGAAGTTAATTTATTTACTCGTCTCTCCACTACTATTTTGGATGAATGTCATCAAACTTTTATATCTTGCTTTCACGCATTTTATCCCACAAGTTACTTAAAGTGGAGTTGCATTTGCGAATTATTAAAATCAATGGAAAATGTAAGTATGTATTTTTTTTACAATATTATTTTTAAAACGAAATTTTTATTCAGGCTTCGGACGAGCGGGAAGGCTACGATCGATTATTAGCTGCCGTTTTAGCTGCATTGTGCAGTCCAACTGTTAAAGCAACGCAAATATTTCCCATAACGTGCGAACATAACACGGATTTGATATTGCGATTAAACGCACTGGCAGATAAAAGCCCCGAAAATGCTGCAACTCAATCGCAATCAATTCAGCACAACGATTTACAGCGATATCCTATTCTCGTAGAACAGATGAATTTCAGACATCAAGTTAGAAATATCGATGGAGTGTTGTCTCACGTTTGTTTTTATTTGTGTATTTTATTTTTTTTTAAAATTTTTTTTAGACCGAAAACAGCAGTCCACCACCTCAAACATTTCGCGAGGTTTTACAGCAATTGTTAATAATCATTACAAAACCAGTTCAACAAAGTTTAAATAATGAAAGAGTTACATACTCCTCACGATTAGTCGCTAATTCATGTGCATTGCTTGCAACTATTATTGCTGAATTATCATCGCAAACAACTGGCACAGAAGTAATTTTTTTCTTTTTATCTATAAATTCTTAATTCTATAATTTTTGTTTTAAGGCTGAACTGCAAAATACTGGGGGCCGAGTTCTGCAGATTACGCCGTGCCGTTTCACACGAACGAGTCAGAGCCGCACTTGGAATACTGGAAATGGTTCACCAGATGCTATATGTTTCTCGGTTGATAGACCAGGAATAATTATTGCTGGGGTTAGCGTCTACGGAGGCGTCGGTTTCTACGAATACGAGCTGGAATTGTTGGATGACGTACGGTTTCTAACTGAATCTCGATGAATTTTACTTTATTTGATGCATTCGTTTTGTGATGACAGCAAAGCGGTACTGGTGACACGTCGCACACACAACGATGGAACAGTCTCGAACTCGCCAGAGGAACTTTTGGTCCGGACGATTGCATCGGAGACGTCACCGAATTGAAATTCGACAGACCGGTTCCGATAAAAGAAAACGTGAAATACGCCCTTCGATTACGAAATCATGGCGGTCGCACGAGCAACGGCGATGGAGGCTTGTTGTCAGTTAAAGCGCCTGATGGGACCACTTTTTCTTTTTCTTCGTGTTCATTAAGCTTTAATGGAACAAACAATGCTCGAGGACAGTTTCCTCAAATTCTTTATTACAGCACTCCACAAGATTCAGACACGCAGCAAAACGGCAAAGATTTAGCAGAAATGCAAGCTAGGAAAAGCGCTTTGGCAATCGCTGGATCCATAGTGAAAGCTGCGTCCGATTTGCTCAAAAAAGCTCAGGAAATAACTGGTATTTTTATTTTTCAATACAATAAATGAATAATTTTCACTGAAATTTTCTTTGGTTATTTAGATAAATTTTGCTTAGAAAATCTTGGTCCAGCATATATTATTTCTATGTTATTACCGATGGTTTTAGCCCATATTGGACCAGTTGCAACATCAGATCCGAAAGTAATTAAAAAGATTTTTTACAATTGAAATTTGTATTTAATTTTGTTTTGGTAGAGTGCGGTACAAGTCATTGGTTTGATCGAGGATCTATTGCCAAGCGTTGCTAGTATTAATAACCAGTTAGCATCGGTCGTTCATCCAGCAATAATATCATCGGAACAATTGCCTCACGAATCGGTAGGAAATACCACTTCAAATCATTACGCCATCGTCGAAAGCGAGCATCCTTACAAACCCACAACAGTAGCCCATTATAAGGTTAATTACGATTTACTTTATCGATTTTAAAAACTAAAATTTCTCTGTCTTCAGGTTTCTTTTCCCGATGTCGTCAAATGGATGTCTTTGGAGTTCGATCCTCAGTGCGGAATGGCTCAAGCTGAAGATACGTTACAATTATATGTCCCAAGTAAGGAAACTCAAGGCAACACTACCACTAAAGTGATTCTGTTAGACGAAAACGAGCAAGTTGATCTGCGATATTGGCCCATCATGAGAAAATTAAGTGGTGCGGCAAGTTGGCCACACTCGAGTATCGTTTTACCCGGTGGGTTTAAACTTGCAACGCCCGTGACAGTTTTTATTTTATTTTTCAATTTTATTTTTGCAATAGGGAACGAAGTAATATTTTCACTCGAGACTGCTTCAGATTACATAAAGGATGACAAAGCATGTTTTTATGGTTTTAAATGCATGGTTGTTGGCTACGAATGGAATCGAATGAATGAAGATGTAATAAAATTTTAAAATTTTATTTTATTGTACATTTTTAAACTAAAATTATTGATTTTGTTATAGGGGATGAAGCATCTAGAAAAAGAATTGGCATTTTTGGGCGGACTGTGTGCATCCTCGCTCATGAAAAAAGATCTTGCACTTCCTATAGCATCGATAGACGAAGCCGACGATGATTTGGAGGTCGCTGATGAAATTGCCCAACGCGTATTTCATGCTCATTCGACATTATTAAGCAAAGGTTTCGCTTTGTCACATTCACCAACGATTCATCAAGCATTGGATGGAGTTCTGCCTTTTAGTTGTCAATCGAACGAACGATCGTTTTTAAAAGATTTTGTTTCTTGTTTGCCTGGTACAAGTGGAGGCAGATTGGCAAGGTCATTTGAAAATCGCGAAATTTTCTATTAGCAATTAAAATGAAATTTTTATTCTTTAGGTGGTTGCAACCAGATTCGTACGTCGACCCAAAACTGTGCGAAATATTGTATAACAAAGATGACATGAAATGTGGTTGGCCAACCGTGATTACAATCTTGACCAAAGATCAATATGGCGATGCTGTTCACGTACCTAATTTAAAAGTTGACGTGAAAGCCGTTCCCATTGACAAAAAAGAGCGAGGCGGAGACGATGAGAACTGTAAAATGCCTCGTATTAGCAAACCAGATTCCTTGACGTTTGGTGGCCATCCGCATCCGAATCTGGATAGTCAATATGAGGTCACTGTCAAGGATAAAATGTGTTACAATGCCATCACCATGATGAAAGTTAGTAAAAAAAATTTTTGTTTTGCTCAAAATTGTTTAACAAATTTTTGTTACTTTTAGGCCTACGAAAATTATTCCTTCGAAGAACTTCGTTACATGTCACCTACCATTAAAAGGCCTAGTGAGAAAATGATGGTGAGAGCAAATAATGATAGCTCGTATACCGCCAATTGGACCCCTGGATCTGTTGGATGGTATTCGATATTCGTTACTGTCGATGGGTTTGAATTAGGTAAGTTTATGGTATTGTTTTTGTGTCGTTTAATTTTTTTTAACGTTTTAAATTACAGACGAAGTGTACAAGGTCGAAGTGAAAGAAACGCCACAAGGTTTAACTCCACCGACACAGAATTTAGTGAAAAAACCGTCCCATCAACCGAATAAAGTTAGTATTGGATTAATAAGTAAAGTTTTTTTTAATTTGTTAAAAGTGAAATTTCAATTAAAAATTTTTAGTTACGCAAATTTGTTGGAAAAAATAGTGCTGGACTTCGCATTCGTGCTCATCCTTCATTGCAGAGTGAACAAATTGGAATCGTTCATGTGAACGGAACAATTTGTTTTACGGACGAGGTTTGAAAAAAATTTTTTTTTTAAAGAAACACTTGACAATATTTTTAAATTGAATAGATGCATAACGACGATGGTGTTTGGGTTCGTCTTGGAATGAACACCATTAAGAAGTACTGTCAAAATGGTTTAAACGAAGCTTGGTGCCTTCAATATAATCAACATCTTGGGAAAACATTACTCGTTCCAGTCGATGAACCGAAATCTATTTTGGACCAAATCATTAAAGAAACGGTAGTAAAAAGAATACCCGACGCAACTTCTAATAAAGAAGGACAGTCAAAACACAGGAAAGGTACTTGGATTAAATAATAGAAAAAAATTAAATACAAATTTTAATTTACGTTATTTTTAAAAAGTTCATTTGCCAACGAGTGGAGCTGGAATTTATCACGTAGTAAAATGCGGTGCATCTGGTCATAACATTCGAAGTAGACCATCATTAAAAGCACCACCAGTTGGGATGTTAGTACTGAGCAACCAAATTGATGTCACTGAGAATGTAAGAATAAATATTTTATTCGATTTATTTACACATATTTTATAAATTGATTCGCTTCATCAGGTCTTGAATTCAGAGGGCGTGTGGATAAAATTGGATAAAGACAGCATGAGAAGATATTGCTTCAATACCGACGGAGAAGCGTGGTCGTTGGCACTTACTCGCAACGATGTCATGTATTTGCAACACGAAGCCGATATGACACCAATGGAAAACGAAGAAAAGAAAGTTGAAAACGACATAAATTTAGCTCAAGATACGATTAAAGGATTCGATTTTTCGGCTGCTGCTCAAGCCACTACATTTTCATCATTTGCCCAAAATCAAAGTACTATTTCATGCGGTATTATTGTCTTTTCTCGTACATTTTTGTTTGTTTTTAGTTTTTATTTTTTCCGTATTTATTATTTATTAAAAATTCAGGCTTGTTTTCATTTGGGTCAGGAGAGCAAGATGGAATGTCATCAGGAAGTGCAAGTCCATTTGTTTTTGGATCGCCTGGTAGAATTAGTGATTTTATTTTGCCACATTCTCGTTATTAAATAAATTGTTTTAAAATGTATATTTTGTATTTGCACTTTTAGAATCGTCACCTTCGCAACCATTTGCAATGCCAACTGCCAAAATCCAAGATGCCAAATTCGGTGAAACCGAATGCGAAAACAGTAGCAGGTTACAAGTGCTGCAACGATGGTTAAAGGAAGAAGAAAACCGGCAAGAAAAAAGTGGATCCAATCCTAGAGATATTCCGCCAGAATTATTAGGCGTTTCGGTCAAGGAGCTTGTAAAAGCGATAGGAGAGAGCAGGGCCAACGGCAACGGTGTTACTCCTCCCAGAACTCCTCCTGCGACACCACCGAGAAAATCTTCCAGAAATTCTAGTCCAAGACCGTCTCTTGTTCCTGGCAGTAGGGAATCCAGCCCGATACCGATTCCAGGTACAGTTACACAATAATATATAAAATCACATTACTGAATTTTAAATTCGTTTTTCAGGTGCTCGAGTAGCTGAAGCTCGGGGATCGTCGGTGTCACCGTTAGTATCGGAACATTGGACAGGCAATCCAGCATATTTACGCAAAAGTTCATCACAAAGTGATAGCAACGTAGGAATTTCGGTCGAAGAAATGTCCCAGTCAGAGAGTTTGGAAGAGCTTTCAGAAATTCCTAAGTCTCTACCGTCCGGACTTAATGTATAAATTTCGATTTTGAATTCGAAATAAAATTGTAATTTAGTTTTATTTTTATTTTGTTAGGATACAATTAAAACTGTGATACAAACTGGTACTCAGACGAGTCCCGAAGGCATTAAAGGTCATTTTAATATTGGCGCCAGCGGTCCGAAGGAAGACAACATTCATGCCAGTCCAAAGTTTATGAGGAAGGACAGAAGTTCGCGTGTTTTGAGGGTTAAACGGGAGCGTGCGCAGTCCCCCGCGCCTAGTTGTAGGGATAAAATCGGCAAAGAGAGAACGAAAGAACCGGTCAAATTGGCGAAATCACCGTCCGTTGCCGAATGCCTTCGTGCCGTGTTTGCCGCCTTTCTGTGGCACGAGGGAATCTCCCACGATGCAATGGCGTGTGCATCGTTTTTGAAGTTTCATCCGAACTTGCCGAAGCAAGCTCTGGATGGATCAAAAGCCGAAGTCGTTCCAGCGAAATCGGAACAAATGACTAAAGAAGAAAAGGCGCGTCAGCGACACTCGGTCGAGGTGTCGACGAGTTCCTACCTGAACATACAACCGTCAGAAAATTTTGCCAAAAGCTTAACCAATGCAAATATGAACAAGAATAAAATTAGGAAAACGTCGGAATCGATCAAGGAGGAATGTCCCGTCGAAACAAAACTCACGGTCGAGAGCCACGAAGACGACGTCGCTGCCGAGGCCATCGCCGTCGAAGGCGACCTTCCGCCTTCTCTACAACATTTGGTCACTCTGTGGGAAGAAATTTCCTCGGCTGCCGTGCGAGTCATCAACCAGCAAATTATTCTACCGAGCCCCTCGTTACCTCTCAGAAGGAAATCGGATTTGAAAGAAAAGGATAAAGATAAGAAGAAGAAAAAGAAAGAATGGAAGCAAGGATCCGTGGAACGAGGGAACTTATTTGGCGAGGCTGCGGGATCGCCTTTCGGGGGATTGGAAAGAGAAGCGCTTTGCGAATTGTGCGGGTCACTTTCACCTCATCCAGTCACCTATCACATGAAACAAGCGCATCCTGGTTGTGGTGGTCACGCCGGCGGTAAAGGGTATAACTCTGGAGGCAATTTCTGCGGCGGATGGGCCGGGAACTGCGGGGACGGAGGTGTCGGCGACAGCAGTTGGTACTTGATATGCGACAAATGCAGGGAAAGGTATCTAAAAACGAAGCGGCAAAGTAACAGCAAAGAGAAATCGAAAAAGAGCAAAAGTAAAAGCTCTCCGAACAAATCGACGTCGCTACCGCAGTTGGAGACGTATCAAATTATGACAAACAACGCCATGTTTCTTCTGGATTTAGCTTGTGCTAGTGATTTCATACCAGTGCATAGCGGGACCCCGCAGAAGAAGAGTCCATACAGGAATAACATGCCTAGTTTGAACGAACACGGTTTGCTCGATTCCATGCCTTTTCCTCACGTTAATTTTCACTGTTTGGAGACTCTCGGCGCGCAGGCGTGTGACTTGAGAATGTTTAACGAAGACTTTATCCTCGAAGAAAGCTTGCGCCACAATGCGGACCCGAGCATGGGACGGGCGACTTCGGGTGACGTGCTCGGAAATAGACTTTCGGCAAACGATTTGGACGAACAGTTCCCGGCCGGGATTGATTCGTCGGGATCGACGAGTGATGGAGATGTGAACAGAGGACGTGTGTTTCAAAGATCAATTTCGGTAGGAACGACGACGACGAGGGAGTGGAATCGGCAGGAAGGTGAAGGAAGAGTCATAATGACTCGTAAAAGGAATAATAGTAGTGGAGAAAGCACAGGTGGATATGATTTCTATAATTTTCTACATTTGCAATTTGCAATTTGCAATACACATTTTGGCTGTTTTTCATTTTTGCTTTGTCTACTTGAGTTAATGCGCTGCATGATCGCGGCTGATATTTTCCGCATTGCTGGAATGTGTTTTGCAATGCAAACGTGCAAAATGACGTTAACATGAAAACCGAATTGCTTAATACCAATATTTTTTATCGATGCAGATGGTGGATCCTCGTTGTTGTGTCATCCTTCGTGTATGCTTACTAAATTGGCTACAGTGATCGCGGATAAAAATCACTACGGCGACATTTTACACTGGCCTATTATGAATTTTATATTACAAAGACACGATTTGGAGAGTTTGCAGCTTGCGATGAAACAAGCATTGCGTAAAGCGGCTTGCAGAGTGTATGCAATGCAGGTCATATCCGAGTGTTTTGATTATTTTTTATTTTAAGTGAAACAATTTTTTTTTTTTTTAAAATACAATTCCAGGCGTTGAATTGGCTTCTTCGCAGTACGACACAACCGACCGCTTTGCACGATTTGCTTTGGTGTTTTGTTACTGCTTTATCGCCACCCCAAACCTCGCAGCCGGAAGACGAAGAAGGAGTCGAGAGAGACGAAAAAAAGGAACACGAGCATGTGGTAGCAAATTCGCCGAATTTAAGGGACTAAATTTTGCTTTATTTTTTTTTTCGTCACACTCAGGATAAAGAGGTTGGAGTATGCGAGCATCCTCTCTCGGACATCACCGTTGCTGGAGAATGCGTTCATCCTTTACTATCGGCTTTTCATACACTTTTACAAACGATATCGGATTTAATGATGTTGTTACCCATGGGTTCACCCCTGCAACAAATGGCCATGAGATGTTGGTGTTTAAAATTCAGGCAAAGCGATCATCTTTTTCTACATCGTAGTCACGTTTTTAATAACATAAGTAAAATACTGTCACGGTCCGAAGAGGAATTGGGGGTGGACGAGACGGGATCGACGATGGGGGACAGTTTTCAGGTTTGTATCGGATCGTAATTTTTCATTTGCTATACTTATTAAATGTTTTCGTTCGATAGGTAACGAGTACGGTCGAATGCTTGAAAGATTTGAGTGGAAGTTTGGACATCAAAGCATCTAGTCGGCAAGCAATGGTTGGCAGTTTAACTGATAATTCGACCGAAACATTTTGGGAAAGTGGAGACGAAGATAGAAATAAAACGAAGGTGTTGACGATTGTTTGCGGGCCCAAAACGGAACCGAGAATTGTTTATGTTCACATCGACAATTGCAGAGATTTAGGGGTGAGTTCAATAGACATTTGCGTTACGTAATCTTTATCGAATCAATTCATTTTTTTATTTCACTTACAGAACAAAGTTTCTAGCATCACCTTTAAATCGGGCATGAGTTCGGACGAGCAGGTGAAATTCTATTGTCACATGGAAGTGGAAAGTCGTTACACTGGCTGGATGAGCTGCCCCATCACGGAAAAAGGTCACATGGTCTTGCGGGTGGAGTTAAAAGGACCAGATAATACGCTGAGATTGAGACAAATTAAAGTGCTGGGAGAAATCGAAGGAGAAAGTTTACAAAGTGGAAAATTACATTCGGCTAATGTTATTCAGCAGAAAAATTGCGAAGCTGAGACGTTAAAAGTGTTTCGCCTTCTTACATCGTTGGTACGAATAGTGAAGCAAATGCGTTGCAGTTCGCCTCGTTAATAAATCAATCGTTTTTCAGGTCTTTGGGAGGTTAATCTTGAGTGATTCGCCTGATATTGCTGAAGAAAAAGTAATCAAAGATCCTAAATACGAACCTTTGAAAGTCGAGGGGAATAACGATTTGAAAGAACACATGGTTGGCATTTTGTTTAGTAGAAGTAAATTGACCCATCTACAAAAACAAGTAAAATTTATCATTTTTATCTTTCCCTTTCTGAATTCTGATGGAGTTTAAAATTCTCAAGGTTTGTGCACACATCGTTCAAGCCATTCGCAAAGAGGCAACGAGGGTTCGCGAAGAGTGGGAGGCACTTTTGTGTAGCAAATCCCTCTCGATGGACGAACTGCCCAAGTCTTCTGACGCGTATTGTTTCGAGATGTTGTCTATGGTGTTGGCATTGAGTGGATCGAGTGTGGGGAGGGTTTATTTAGCCCAACAATACTCGTTGCTGAGAGATCTGTTGAGTTTGTTGCACACCGGTTCCGCGAGAGTACAGAGACAAGTTACGTCGCTCCTCAGACGGGTGTTACCCGAAGTGCCACCACAAACACTGGCCAATATTTTAACTGTTCCCACACTGCCACCGACAGATTTCAGTATTGTGTCCGAAGCGAATAAATCGCCCGAAGTTCCGGAAGAGCCATTTGATTTTCATAAGTAAATTTATTTCGAGTTTGAATTTCATGCGATTTTTAATTTTGTTTATTTTTAAGGATGGGTATTTTGGACGTGTTTTTGTCTTGTATTGCTAAAGCCCTCACTGTGCAAATGAAAGTTAAAGGCAAAGAGACGGGTAAAGGCATAACGACGATTACTTTAGCTACAGCAATACATCCAAGAGACCCTCATGGGGCAAGATGGTGGTTACGCGGATGTTTAACTAGGAAATTGGCTGAAGTTATTATTCAATTGCTCAAAGATATGGCTGCAGTAAGAAAAGTGTTTTCCGAACTACTTCGTTTTTAATGCTTAACTTTTTTTATAGGGGAAATTATCCGAAACGTGGGCTAGTGTGACTAAAGGAGCTGTAGCTGAAAACATTCTGAATTTAACGAAATTGGATGAAAATTATCGAACACCTGCAGAATGCCTTAAAACTCCAACTGTAAAATTTTAATTTAAGTTTTATTTTATTTATAATTTTGTTTATAACTGTACCTTCAGTTGTGGCTTGCGTTGGCGTCGCTTTGTGTTCTGGATCAAGATCACGTCGAGAGGTTGTCGTCTGGCCAGTGGGTCGGTGGCGGAGATAATCAGCAAGCTCAGCCTAGAGTAAATATTAAAAATTTATTATTTGCATAATTCTTATCGCCTATTCAAATTCTTCTAGCCTACATGTGATAATCACGACGATGGGGAGACCCTGGCCATTATTTTGTGCAACATTTGTGGCAATTTGTGCGCCGATTGCGACCGCTTCCTTCATTTGCATCGCAAAACTAGAGTCCATCAGAGACAGGTATCTGAAACATACATGCATAATTGAATATTAATATTTATTTAAATTATTTTTATTTTTTTTAGGTATTTAAAGAAGAAGAAGAAGCTATAAAAGTGGATCTGCACGAGGGGTGCGGCAGAACAAAACTTTTCTGGATCATGGCTCTTGCAGATTCGAAGACTTTGAAAGCGATGGTAGAGTTCCGCGAAGGAAACAGAGGTAGAAACGATCTCGACGTTAAGTTTTGAGGTAATAAAAATATTTTCATCGTTTTTAACAGGGAAGTCGAGCAGTGGGACGACCGGTACCTGTCGTTTTTGCGGAACCACTAGCAATACAGGTTTATTAGCCATAGGAAATGTTTGCGCTGATGCAGAATGTCAGGTGGAAATTTAATATAATTTTTTTAAATAAATTATTTTTTTGTTTGTTTGTTTCTTTCGTTTGTTTCCTTATTATTGAAACCAAACAATTTTTTATCCACGATCATTTATTTGTAACAAAAATGAACTCGGTTTGTGGCTTTACTAGGAACATGCGCGAAACGCCTGCTCCAAAATTTTGCCATGCAGTCACATGTGCAGTGGCATCCACAACGAACCGATTTGTCTGCCTTGTTTGCATGGATGCAGTGGAGATGTGACGCTCAAACAAGATGCGGATGATATGTGCATGGTTTGTTTCACGGAGGCTTTGGCTTGTGCTCCTGCCATTCAGGTATATTCTACTAATAAACTCATTTTTCACGATAAACCAAACTAACTTCATCATCATTTTCAGCTGAAATGTGGTCACGTTTTCCATTTGCATTGCTGTCGTAACGTATTGACCAAACGTTGGGCTGGGCCCAGGATAACATTCGGCTTTTCGTTATGTCCGATTTGCAAGGTACGCGATTCGAGAGTTAACTCGAATGTTTTCTTCAAAATTTTAATATCTCGTTTTGATTCCATCGATTATAAATTCAGCTATCGATCGCTTTTATATTGACATTTTCAAAAGTTACACGAGTTTTGAAATGACTGTCTCTTGCAGTTGTTTCGTGTCGTTTTCATTGGTTTTTTTCTTTTTTTAAATATAGGAAAATATCGATAGTTTGGTGCTTAAAGATCTTTTGGCTCCCGTCAGAGCATTATACGAAGACGTACGGCGTAAAGCTCTCATGAGATTAGAATACGAGGGTTTGCACAAAGCCGAAGCCATAACTACACAGGGTGCCCGATTTTATAACGATCCAGCAGGTTACGCGATGGAAAGATACGCCTATTATGTGTGTTACAAATGCAAGAAGGTAAAAATTGAAATGAGTTTTTTATTTTCTTTGGAAATAATTCTATTTCTCATTAGGCTTATTATGGTGGTGAAGTGCGTTGCGACATAGAGGCGGGTGGAGGCGATGATTACGATCCTACCGAATTAGTGTGTGGTGGTTGTTCGGATGTGTCCAGAGCCCAGGTTGGTCACATTTTAATAAAAAAAATTTTTTTTTAATATTTTAAAATTTATTTTCAAGATGTGTCCCAAACACGGCACCGATTTCTTAGAATATAAATGTCGATATTGCTGTTCCGTGGCAGTTTTCTTTTGCTTCGGAACCACTCATTTTTGTAATGCGTGTCACGACGATTTTCAGCGAGTAACGAACATACCCAAGCAAGAATTGCCCCACTGCCCTGCTGGTAAGCATTTATTAAAAAATGGTAATCACGAATTTTCGAAATTAAAATCTCCTTTTTATTTAGGTCCTAAAGCGCAGCAAATGGAGGGCGAAGAATGTCCTCTTCACGTGCAACATCCACCGACGGGGGAAGAATTCGCTTTGGGTTGTGGGGTGTGCCGAAACGCCCACACGTTTTAGTATACAATTGGAAAATTCTTTGAAACGATATTTTTTAAAATTCTCAATTCTCAATAAAAGTTTTCAATCGAATGACTTTTATAGAACGTCACCGATATCACCGGGTTAAATTTGCTGAGGTAATGAATGTGTAGAATCAAAACTTGTAGGAGTTTTGTATTTTCCTATTATACTATAAATCTTGAAACAACAATTTAGAGACAATTTCATTTTTTATTTTAAACTTTGTAATTACTTAGTACTGTGAAAATTCAGAATGAATGTGTATAAAAAAAAAATATTATATATAAAATAAATGAAATCGTGTTACTTTTGTCTTAATCTGATGTTTTCTAATACAGCGATTGTCCACTTCTGGAAAATTGCATCTCACCGACAGTTCGTCCTGCAAATTCAGAATTTGCCACTTTGGAAGTAATGATTTTTCCATCAGAATTTTCAACTCGCATTGCCAGATTCAGTTAACGGTCAAGATAATACAACATCACACGAGAGAGAGAGAACGGAATATTTGCACTAAGAATAAACATCTTCACCAATACGAATTTTGTATAAAAGCATCCTGAAATTATTTTCTTTTACGTTCACTAAGACCGTTTTGCCGGTTTCCACCCAAAAATGGCGAAGAATGCACAATCCCAAATACGTAATTTCATAAACTCGGAAAGTCGAACTAAAACACCTTGTACGAGGCACGGATACAGTATTTTCACGATTTTGCACAATTCCACAAGAAAAACAAAACAGGAGAAAGCAACGAATGAGCCACTGATAATCCAATCGAACGATTTCGTCCTACTATGAATTCTGGGGCTACGTAATAGTCTTGGTGGTAAACGCTGCAACATACCTTGCAGTTCACAAATAATACATTGCACATTCGGGATACAAGCTGATTCGTACCTTATTGAAAAAAAAGACACGTGCGTTTCAGATTTACGGATTGGGGAAACTGAAACTCTCTTTCTTGCACATTTCATTAAAATCAAAGTTTTACATAAATTGAAAAATATTGATCATTTCTTTAGAAGTTGTTACTCTTGGTACTTTCTTCTGTTGCAATGAAGAACAAAGAGTAACTGTATATATAAATTATAAAGGAAAAGTAAATTTTACTTTTTCTTAATTCTTCTTTTAAGAAAAAGACAAAGTAAACATTTG
>JAQFZU010000475.1:0-25551 GCA_034696185.1 Henia vesuviana | reverse complement strand
TTAACATTGGTTAAGCCGGGAATATAAAAAACTGAGCTTATTCATTAGCAACTCCTGGTTTCCATATACAACACCACGACGACTATCCTCTCCTCGGACACAAAAGGCTACGATAAGACCAACTCGCGAACAAGGTGAAAGAATAGGTAAGTTTAACATATGCAAATGGAATATTAAGTATATACACTATACAGTTTAAGGACAAATTTCAAATTTAGTTATTCCTTATTTAAAACCGCAATGGAGAATGATTAAAATGGCATTGCCAGCATTTAGACACGTGGTCTAAATAGTTGGTAGACGAATATTTGTATTCGTATGACAGATATCAATGCCAGGGGCCATCTGACTCCATTTATTTATTAATTTCTCTTCCAAACCTTAACTAAATTCACTTGGAAAATTAATTTAATTATTTTGTTATATTTACAGTTAGAACTGACAAGTAGAAGCCATCGTGGAGCAATTGTCACAGACAAAAGGTATGAATATTTGAAATTTTCAAGAGAAATTTCTAATTTTAACATTTACTTTTTTCTAGGCCTCGGAAAATATTTTAACATAACTTAAATATTGGAAAACATATAACTTCGACAATAAAACAATTTTATTTTATCAAAATCTAATTAATTTATACTTATAAACACGTTAAAGAAAATAGAAAAAAAATTCAAATCATTCGGCTGTAACAGCGCTTTGTCTTGGCTCAATTTCACTTCTCTTAGGAAAAAAGACGATATCATCTACAAAAACAGATTCAATTAAGCATAAAACAAATGAAAATTAATAAATTATGCTAATTTTACCAGCGAAAATCGAAGTTGTAGGACGACTGAAACCTGACGAATCTTTGATGACTCCGTAACCAATTTTTCCTTGAATTAAACATCTTTGTCTTAATAAAAGAATTAATTAATTTAGTTTAACATAATAATAGTTATTATTTAATTAATTTTACCCTTTTCTCACTTGATTATATACGAGACTACGAAGTTGAGGATTAAAAACACAAATTCGATGCCATTCGGTTTTTTGTTTATAATCGCCATTTTCGTCTTTGAATGTTGTGTTTGTAGCGACTGAGAATATTGTTACTGGTTTATCTTCACTACCTCTGCTGTGTGGTTCGATTCCAACTCGTCCCAAAATTAAAATGTGATTTATACCTTTAAAAGAAATTCTTAATGACATTTTAATAAAGTAAAATGATTTTTACTTCTTTCGGGATCGGTTGATAAACCATCGAGTTCGTTCGATGAAAATAATCGATAAGATGGTCTTGAAAGGTTAAATAATCTCTGGAAATAACATTTTAGTTAATAAAATATTGAAAACAAATTATTTTAACGTTACTTTGAAATTCGCTCTGAAGACGTTACCAGCCATCATTTCGCTATTGGCAAATTATGTTCAGAGAGGACGTTACGTGTAAAACGCTTTAAATTACGAAATGAAATATAAAAAAAGGATTTGTAATTTAAATAAATAAACAAAAATTATCTCAAATAACTTTTCTCAGTTATTTTTCAAAAATAACTTTTTATTGTTTAACATTTGTATTTTTTTTTATCCAAAAACTTTTCATAAAAAAACAATAATTTCTTTAACTTGAAAAATTAATGCAAAAGCAAAATATTGTAACAAACACCATGAATTACCTTAAATTTCAATAATTCTTTCTTAAGCCATTATTTACACTTCAACATTATTTATACAATAACACCAATAGATGGCAATGGCAAACCACATTTCCAAAAATAGTACTCATTAGACGGCAGCATTTTCGTAAGCAACTTAATCCTTATAAATAGAAAAAAAGTCAGTGCAACTGAATACAATCCAACACATTTCTACTCTCCTAATTCATAATTAACATAGGTAAGCCACTTGACATTGAAAACTCATAAAAAAATTATTCACTAATTAATAACCATTTGTTTAATTAATTTATAGCAGACGACGTATCGTAAATATTTATTTTAATAAATATTAAATAAGAATTTTAAAATTTGGATTTTTCTAAAAAACCAATCACGAAAAAGTAAACAAAATATAAACTCAATAGAAAACTTAATGAAACGTGAAAAAAAAAAATTGCTTAATGGCAAAACATGGATCGATAGGTCATTGATGTTTGTCAATAGGAAAATTTATTTATTTTATTTTTTATTTTTAGTAAATAAAAATAATGGCAGATTTAGTACTGATTCCACAAACAGAATACAAAGAATTTAGCGAAGAATTAAAATCGGAAATACCAAAAGCATTGAAGGTTTTTATTATTTTATTTTTTTAAATTTTTTTTATTTTAATTTTTATTTCCAATTAAATTACAGGTTATTAGTTTATTGCAACGATACCAAATACACAACGAAATTAAATGTTACGCGCGAATGAACGGTACGAAAATTGATCCAAAAATGGTCGTTATTAAACAAATTGACGAACGATTTCAAAAAGTATTTTAAATATTATTAAATCGTTTAAAAAAAATAAAAAAAAATAATTTACAGTTTGATTTCGACCAAGACTTTACGATATACTGCACATCATACGAACAACTGATTAAAATGATTGAAAACAAATCAGTTATGGATCATAATAAAGTGATTTTATTCAGAGACATCGCCGACGATCTAATCCCGACATATGCGGCCGTCAGTCGACGTCATTCGGGCAAATTACACCTCTTAGACACAGCTTACATACTTTATCAATTACAAGACGACAAGAAACTCATCAAAAAGTTGATTTTTCAAAATTTTAATTTCATTTTTAATTCATTACATTTTTTAATTATTTTAGTTTCCCAAAGGATGTCGAGTTGGGTCCAATTACGGAAGAAAGTCACGAATACATGATGAGAGTATCGTGGCTCTATCGTGAATTAGTTACGACCGAAGAATTCCATCGGATGATGTTATCGGATCTGTCCACGGGCCTTTTCATTCCAATTTTAAGATCTCACGGATCACATAAAATGGAGCATGCGCGTCATTTAGTGTCTTGGGCTGTTTGTAATTCCGAGGGCAATATTGGATTGGTTAATACACTCGCCGAACATCAACATAAAGGTTTTAAAATTTAATTTAGTCAATTGTTGTTTGATTAAAGATTTTTTTTTTAGGTTATTCGAAATTCGTTATTTCGCATTTGTGCAAGCAATTGTTGGAACACGGTCGAATACCAACGGCTGATACCGATGAACGACAAGCAGCGAAACAAGGATTGTTGGAATCGTTAGGATTTATAAAATCGCATCATTATAGGTGGGGTATTCACGTGCCAAATACCGTATCAGAAATGGAGAAATTCACTAAATTCACTCATGAACTTAAACGTTTGGATGGTCGTGTTTTTAAACCTCAGCCATCATCGCCAGTTGAAGAACATAAACCTACAATACATATACAAATTTAACATTTATTTTTTATATTATTAATATTTGTATTTTTAAATAAATAGAAAATAGAATAAAACGTGGTTGTTTATTGCTTTTCTATTCTCATATTAGAATTTGATAAATAAATTGTGATGAACTGTGGCGACGACTTGAGGTAGTTAATAAAACTAATCATTTTGAGGAATGACTAAAATTTGCATGAATAAATTTAACAAAGAAAGGAAAGTATTTCTCTTCATTCACTTCGTGTTCACTTTTATTTAAGGTTAATAATTCGTATTTATGACCGCTTTGATACACAGCACAGCAACTGCAGAATGCGACTATTTGAAAAGATAAAGTAAGATTTGTTAGTTGATCCGAACGATATATAAATTTATTATTTAGTACAATTTTAAATATTTTTTTAATTAGTATTTAATTTTAATTAGATTTTATACAAAAAAGTAAAAAAGGTTTTTTTCCAATGATCAGTTACAACCAAAATTTACATAAAATGCGTAGAGTTTAACTGGCGTTGGTAAAACCCACTGTAAATACGAAAACTCGCGTGACTTAACCTTAAAAAAAGAAGTAAAAGATCGCACAATTTAATCGCCAAAAGCTTCAAGTTTTAGTTCTGTGCTAATGCAACGCCGTAAGCAGCTCCATGTTGCGTCCGCTCGTTGGCGTTTAATGTGGAGAATAATTGCATTCAAGTGGCGCGATGGCGTTGCCTCCACGTGTTGATGATATTCCATTAATGTAGTGGCGCCGTGTATTCCCATTTCATTATCATAAACAACGCAACGAAACCCATTCCCTCCACCATTGGTCAATGCGATTTCCTCGCTCGTGAAAAACAATAGAAAATCCATGCTCGAAGGGGAAGCCGAAAAATATGGCTACAAATGGGCGTTTTAGAAAATGTGTCGACTTGTTAGCACGTTAGGAGCAGGTGATGACGTCATTTGGAATTCATTCACACCTGAGAATGTTCTGTGGCGCCAGGTGGGCCAAACTGACCACCATTAGCAAAACAAATGAACAATTTTTAGTGGAGAAAAAAATAAAAATAAAAATTGCAGCATTGCATGTTGGGTAAAGGGGAATTGCGAGTGGAGAATCAGAGCTCCTTGGCCAATGAATTTGAGGGTGGAGTGGGTGTGGAAGGGAGTCGGGTGCCACCGAGCGACTGACGCCGAAGATAATCAAGGAACGTGGGTCTGCAGCTGACGGCCCATTAGTCGCGAACGGGGACGGCGTTCGTGGTGCTGTCACACACACGCCCTCCGAACACACGAAAAAAAATGTAATAAAATAAAATAAGAAAAAAAAAATAGGGAAAAGAAAATAGGACTAAATAAAAAAAATTAAGTAATGGATTTTTAGCCTTAGTGTTATATGCATAGGGAGTGAAGCGCGGTGCAGCGCAGTGCAGCCGAATGTCAAGGGGTCAATTTACGTTCGCTTGGTTTTGCGGTGGAAAAAAATTAATTAAAGAAATGAAATTTGATTTTTCATATTCGTTATCATTTCTGGGGATGGTGAGGGTTATTTAAGATTTTTAATATATAATTTTTAAGGTTTTAAAACATTTTCATTTATTGGAAACTAAGAATAATGAAAACGCAATTAAATAATTAAATAAAAATTATTTTTCAAAATTTTTATTTGAAAATAAAAAAACGAAATTACTCGGAAAAGCCATTTTTATTCGAGATTTAACCCAACTGTAATAAAAGACATCATCTTTATTTAATAATAAATTCCAATATAATATTTTTTGATCAAGTGGGAAATGGTGGTTCGGTTGTTATAGTGAGGTCTGCTTCCTTGTTCAGATTGGATTTCTGCTTGGTCTCATTTGACCCCCGCTCTAATGCGTCACACTAAATCAAACTTCACCACCCCCATACCTCTCCCCTCCCCTTACCCAGCCCCTACTCTTCCATCTCTCACACGATTCTCTCTAACGTCATAGTCGGCAAAGCCGTCACCACAAGCTGTTGACTTTAATCCGATTGGATTGATTCTGCTAAACATATGTGCACGCCCTCTCACGGCGCTACGGGTAATGAGGCGTCACTGACTGACCCCCACCCCCCCAACACACACCCAAACACTACGGTATCCATCCACTGTTTGCCGTTGTTTGCCCTCATCCCTCCCCCCTTCGTCCCAGTTCTTAAAAGTGCGTAAACAACGGTTAGTAACACTTTTTGATTGGTTTATGCATTGGGAAATGTATTATAAAGCAATAATAATATTTAATAATAAAAAAAAAAATTAAATTCGTAATCACGTGACTAAAAAGAGCGAATGTCTGAATAAATTGAGTTTCAGTTACGAGGTTGAAATTTTTATTTCATTTTTTCTCATCCATTTTTTTCGTTTCATGTCATAATAGAAGCAGCGGATGGAGCTCGATCAAATATATTTGGGCGAAGGTGAAGAGTAATAAGCCCCAGCAATGAGGAGAGAGGGTGGAATCAATAAGTGGCACGGGTCTCTCTCTTTTAGGAACATGGCGGCCATAAAATGAGTCTCGAGCTTCAATTACTGCAGCAATTACTCTCCTAATGTATTTAGGAGTGGGATGAAATGTAGCTTCAAATTGTGTGGCCAACAGCTTGAGATGACAGATCTCCCTTCGTTTTGTCCCTTCTTTTATCGTTACCCAAGCCCCTTGCGAGTGTCAGGAACACGGCAGATGCCTTTATGATATCCTAAATGGATTGATTTTAATCATGTGACGTCATTTCATTCGTTTATCACTCGCTAAGATTTTTCCGGTTTTTTTTTTCTTATTCTAGAAAATTGAGAGGAAATTTCTGAGTTTTTTCATTTTTATTTTTAAATTTTTTCAAAGTTGAACTTATCAATTTTTGTTTAACAAAAAAGTTTTTTTTTTTTTTTTAAAAAGAAAAACTACATTTGAAATAAATTAAAAGTGAATTGATACTACATAAAAGCACAGGTTGTTTATGTACAAGACAAAATTAGTTTTTTTCAGTTTTTTTTTTTTCAAAAATTATGCTTGAGGTCGATAAGTTGTTAATAATCGTTCATTTTTGTATTTATCTTTTCTTTTTTTATGTTTAGGAACGTTTGGAAACGTAATCACATTCTAATAGTTTATTTGCTCACCAGGCGGCACTGAATAGTCGATTGCAAATAAAGTTTCGTTAAGGTTTTTTTTGTGTAAGAAATTGCGAATATCGTAAATTAGTACTTATTTCTATTGAAATGTCTGTTTGGATTCACTTTAGTAAGTTTCAAGTGAGTTTTAATTGATAATTTGTTCAAAATAATTTGAATTTATAAAGTTTCGTTTTTGACCAAAAATGAAATTTTAATGGTTAACGAATTAAAATTTTGAATTTTAAAAAAATATTTAAAAAAAGTGAAAAATTATTATTTTGTCCGTTTTCCATTCTCAATTTGTATATTTTAGCCATAACCGCCTGGTAAACATTTGCATAAACAGCACAAGTCGCAAGTTTTGAAATCACTTGATTTTCTCTAATTTTATTTTTTTTTACAGTACTTTAATCTCCTCTTCGTCCGAATCTTCGCCTTGACTATCCCTACGCGACTCGTGTCCACCTCTTAAAATGTCCACAGAAGTCGACGTGGGACTCGTGCACGAACTCATGTCCATTTCACCAATTCTGCACTCGACATCGCCACAATTTTTCCTGTCTTCTGGATCACTCAGATCCGGATTCGGATTGTTCTTATTAGGTAATGTTTGATCACGAGATCCACCAGATGCTAGAAGTTCTCTCTCCTTCGAATTACGCCATTTCATTCTTCTATTCTGGAACCAGATTTTGACCTGAAATAATTTCATATTTTTTTAAAAATTTTTTCCAAATTAAAAAAATAAAAAGAAGGAGAAAAAGAGAGAAGAAAATAGCGATTTGTGTAATGGGAGATTTGTGGATGGTTGAGTGAAGAGATCCAATGAGAGCTTGTGCAGGTGGGGGTCACGAGCAAAGGATGCCTTTAATCAAGGTGCGTCGGAGCGTGTGCAGTTTGCGGACCATTAGGCACGCACCTGCGCACTACTGGAGGGTTTGATGTTAGTTCGCCCTTTGACCACTACGAAGCAAACAAGGTTGACTGACAAGTGACGTTATGATAAATTACGGCCTTCAGTTTAAATAATAAACTAATAATGAGTTTCGTATTAGGAATTTTTGAAAAAATGAAATTTAAAAAAAAAAAAATTTGAAATGATTTGACGGTTCGGGATAAATTAGAATGGAGTTAATGAGAATTCGCAATTTGGTTTTTTTAAAAAAAATCTCATTAAGATTTGATGATTTTTAACAAAAAGAAAATGACAGTTGATGGCAGAAAATGCAAAAAGTAAAAATTTAAAATTAATAATTTTTTCCAAAAAAAACAAGAGTCCAACCAATAAATAATTCGATAATCTTCTATTCCCAGATAGCCACGTGTTACACGCATCTTCAGGAGACATCAGCAGTTCATGAATAATTTATCACAGATTCAGCTGTGCAAATTAATTTCGACCGCATCACACACCCACCGCTGCTATAATCGCAATTTACTCGTCGACCTTAAAAATTATTTCTATATTTTAATTTATTAAATCAGCAAAAACATCTTATGTAGGTAGGTAGGTTTAAGGCTTATTGTCGCCAGCAGCTACTATGGCCATCCCGAATCGTTCGATACGTGCGACAATACGTCGAAGATGTTTACAACACGTGTTGAATTGAAAATGCGAAGAATGAGTCAGCAAGAAACTGGACTCGAAGTAATGCGATTTATTTTTAACCTTGAAAATGTTTTAAAGTGGCCACCATCCATCACGACAGCAGGGACCGCCAGACTAATAATTATGAGTCGTCATGAAAGATAACAAGGGCCATTTGTCGGTAATTAGTGCGCCGAGTGGTTGGTATAGCGCCCTCAGACGTCGCTTCATTAATATTCATTTTCGACAGAAACGCCTGCACCTCACCTGATTTACGCAGGTCGAGTGACGTCATTTTAATTATTATTATCAACTTTAACATTATTTTTTTCTTTTTCTTAAACTAGAAAATTAATTTTTTTTTTTTAAAAAGGAAAAATAAATAACGAACGTTTTTGTGACGTTGATTAAAATTCATGTCAACAAGAAATAGAAAAAAGAAATGCGTGTTTGTTGTCTTATCGATTCTTCATTTGCAAATGAACCCGTGTTTCTCTTCATTAGTATCTCGTGCTGTTGTTTAGTTTCTCTTCGCCCTCCGCTTCGTCTCGTGTCGCGGTTCGTTCGTTTCTTAACAGCGCCGTGACGTTTATTTATTTTGTCATTTACCCGCCTTTCATTATTTTCATTATCTTGTTATGGCACCCACATACAAAGTCGCGCGTTCCTTACCAAAAAAAATTTTTCTACTCTTTTTCATTTATTAATTAATAATTTAATACTTTCAATTTATTTCCAAGAATCTGTTCACAGGTTATTATACGAGCAGGAAAAGATGGTGGTCATATATAGGTATGTGTGGAGATCTGCGAGATCGATCGAGTGGGATGTGGAGGGTAGTTTGGCTCATAACAATCATTTCTCCATCGTTCACGGCCAGTGGGCCCCGAGCGCGGAGAAAGCGTTGGAGCCCCTCCCAAACGCGAGGCGTCGGGGATCGGCAACGTCGGCGGCGTCGTCGCAATATTGGCATTTCCATAATATTGCACCTCGCTCGTCGAGACCGCCGTCGGCGATGGGGGGGCCTGAATACTAATGACGTCACAGCTGCAACCAATCGTAGACTGGCTGCTCAACTGAGCATGAACGAACCCCCTCGACACCATTCAGAACTCCCTTTTTCGAGCGGTGGATTAAATAATTTAAAAGAAAATATTTAAAAAAATATTTAAAAAAAAAAAAAAAATAATAAAGAAATGTTAAAAACGAAAGGATTGAAATAAATACGAAAGTTGGAGAAGAAAAACAAAAAAAAAAAGTGAAAATATATTTAAAAAAATAATTATTTACCTGTGAGTCTTTGAGGCCTAATTTCTCAGCTAATTTCTTCCTGTCGGGTTTGCTTATGTATTTTTGGATGTGAAATCTCTTTTCGAGTTCCCGTCTTTGCACGTCGGAAAACACGGCACGACGGAGCATTACTCGACGCGGTTTCCCCCGAACCGCAGCTGGCCATGGTAGTAATAACAACCGCTCTTCACCTGCAATTCAATCATTTCGAAAAATTAAAAATGTGCGAACTAATAATCAACAATTGACGACATTCAACATAAAATTATAAGTAAATAAAGATTAAATCAATAAAAACCAGCTTCCATAACGGATTTTATGGACTATCGAGACACATAAATAAAACCTTTATTCATTTATGCAGATAAGGGTTGGAGGGACCAATCAGATCATAGGATATCAATGAATAACAAACAATGAAATAATTTATTTTTTATTTTATTTTTCAGAACTTTGGATTATTTCGAGGCTCCATAGAATTTCAATGGTAATTATATTTTATGGTAAAAATGCTATTACAGTAATTCATTCCGTTACCTGTTAAACCAGTAGCGTTTGTTACTCCGTGAAGACCTCCGAGTTGCGGGTGCATGCTGGGTGCCGTAATGCCATTCAATGCCGAAGCTACAATTAATAAGTAATAATAAACGATTTGTATTGAGAGGGGGGGATTTGAAAAAGCAAATCTAATTTTTCGACACCCGCAAAACAAAAAAAGGAAAAAAATGTAGGGGGAAGGGAAAAAACAAAATGGCAGTTTTCCCCTTTACGTCGATGACCCGAAGCGAGTCTCACTTGAGGCGTTAGCCTGACGTTTCCTCCAGCCCCACGTGCCGATGGAACCGAAAGCCCCTGCTTGGGCGACAGCTGCACCGAATCACCAGTGGGGTGAAGCGACTCTCTCTATAACGAACATGCGTTTCTACGGTTCACCTAACATTATTACACGTGATTTGATTGCGCCTTATAACGAGGTGATTGGCTCTAATTGCTATTTTGATGTATTTTTATTAGGAATGAGTTGGACTTTCCTGCCTCGCTCGTTATCCATTCAGCCGTACGCACTGATATTGGTCGGTGTAACGAGGTTTTCTTCGAGTCTATTCCCCGTCCGCCATCGAGAGTGTTGCACGATGGGACTGAGGTGCTGTTATAACCGTAATAAAACTCCGCATCTTGGAATTTCGGGCATCGTGTTCATCGTTTTGGGGTTTGTTCAAACTGAGTCGCCATTTTTTCCCCTATTTTTAAGCCTTAAATAAATTTTTGGTTAGTATTTTTAGGCTAATTTTAGGCTTTTCTGATTGTTTTCGGCGTCGATCGGCATTGGGAAGTTGTCCAGCTAATTAAATGGCGACGACAAGCTGTCGTGCGCATGTGCGCGCTACTGGGCACCAGCGCGCGTGCCGGAAATGAGGTCGCAGATGCGCGGGGCAGTCGGTGGACCCCCCTGGCTGTGAATCAAAAGTGACGTCACTTATACAGGTTTTTATTATGGCGACTCATGTTTGTAAAACATTGGCACCAGATGCCGGTTTTCTTGCTTGACGTCATATTTAAGCGCCATTAGTGGATGTTGGAACAGCTGCCATTTTGTTGTAGTGACAAGA
This sequence comes from Henia vesuviana, assembly GCA_034696185.1. Lineage (NCBI taxonomy): Eukaryota > Metazoa > Arthropoda > Chilopoda > Geophilomorpha > Dignathodontidae > Henia > Henia vesuviana. Next base: position 14,537 of record JAQFZU010000475.1, on the reverse strand, counting down.
TGACTGAGGTGACCAATAAACAAACTGACAATTGCCTAACCAATGGCCAACTCAATGGCCAATTGCGATGTGCTCAAGTACGGAATTAAAAGGGTTGATGATTTCGAGCAAATGTGCGCTTCAACGAATACTCAGTGCGACTCGCTGAATTTCCAATTCTAAGCTGAATTAAAACGACGAGGTGCCGTCCAACACATTCGCAGCTAATGTTTTTGCCCAGTTTTGTCTTTTTTCCTAATTAACTTTCAAGACAATTTAAATGATTTTAAAAAAAAAATTAATTTTTTTATATTTTGATAAAATTAATTATTTTTAAATCATATCAGCAGCACTTATACCATATTCTAAATCTAGTTTTCTAAAATTTTTAGAAAAATAATAATATTCATGCATAAAACCTCGCGCAGCACCGAAAAGTGTTTTTGAGCCGCCCGGTGATTAGAGGTGAAGCCCACATTAAGGCGGGCAATTTTTTTTGAGTAGTGCAGTGCAACCCACCCCAGCTCCATAATTTTTTTTTCCAAATTTCATTCTTCTTTTTTTATTTTCATGAGCTAATCGAGTCAGTAGAGTGCGTTCATTGGTTCGCTTTTTCAGCCAATAAGGGAGCACTCGATACATCAACAGTGTGTGAGAAATAGGCCTAAGAAAACAAGCCTAAGTCCCATTCAGTGCCTTAAATCCCGGTACAAACCGTTTGAAGGGTCCCCCAATGGCGAATAAACAAATTAAGCTGCAATCATAACATGCTATAATAATGCCCCAAACTGCCATACGCTTCGTGGCCCCTTTTCGACGTCATTTGTCAGTGGTGCATCTCTGCAAACACATTAGAATGCGCGAATCCGTGACGAAATGCGTGACAGACTGGCAGTTGTGACGTCACAATGCGACAATGCGTTCGTGGGAAAACGCTGGACGGGTACTGAAGCGTGACCAAAGATGGCCGGCGTTCAGTGCATGGTGCATTGTTGCAAAATATGAATATTTTTCATGGTTTGCATTACAAAATGACAAAAATTTGAAAATGGATGTTGGATTGGTGGGCGGTTGAGTCTTTGTTGGGAAAAAAAAAGCTGAAGGAGTGTGAGAAACTCGTTCGAATCATTAAAATTCAAATGGGAATTGCTGTTATAAAAGGGTTGCGGTTTTTTTCCAAATTGCTTTTAAAAGAATATTGAACTTTATATCGAAATTAGATTTTTCCACATAAATACAATAAATAATAAATTTATAATTTTTTATTATAAATTATAAAATTTAAAATTAATTCCAAATGATTATTAATTTAAATAATTTAAAAAAAAAACCCTAAATAAATTCAATTATTAAAAATCTCGTAATATTTTACGCAATGCAAACTCATAAAAATCCTGGAAATTCCATAAACCATTAAAAAAACATTTTCAATTTAATATTTCCTTATAATCCAATTAACTCCGAGCAAATAATAAAAATACTAATAAATAAGCCATTGCACATTGCAAAACTCGTAAATCAAAGCGGCATAGATTTAACGAGATTTTTCATTTTGCAGTGATTGCAATGTGTGTGTATGACAGAAGCTAATGAGCTGTTGAATTGTCCATTTATCCGCCAACTAAACACCCACGAGGGATGATGAGAGGGAGGGGTAGTGGTCGTAGTTGGGGGTGTGGATGGGAGAACGCATGGGTGAGTGCGCAGGCGCGTGCATTCTACTTATTTCACGCTGCGGTTGGCTCGGTTGGCAGTTCTCACGCCACTGACACGGATTGAAATGGAAAAGCGCGACGATGCCAATTGAATGATAAGGATGTTAACAAAACACTTTTTTTTACCTGAAAGATACGGTGTCCGGCATGCCACGAGTGATTGCAGAGGATTATCCAGTAAGGATCGGGGTACGGGTTTGTTGAGAGACGCCGACGTGTAAGTGAAGGTGTAATTGGACGTCGTACACGATGGATCTGTGATATATTGAAAAATGGGAAAAACAATTGATCAATTTGATTTTAATTATTTTTTTTCTTGCTTTTTATACCTTCCATTGATGCCTTTGACAAATATGTACATCTACGATTGACTATAAAGGAAGAGAGAGTTGTGAGTGAATTTATGGGAAATTATGAAATTTGTTATTTGCACTTGAAGTGATTTTTATAGAGGGATTCAAAGGGTTTGAAATTTATTTATAAATTGATTAGAATAAAAAAGAAATTCAAAGAGGTTTTATAAATGACAGTTTAAGTCAAAGGTTATAAGAAAAAATGTTTTTTAGAATTTTAGAAAATTATTTAATTGACTTACTGGTGCTCGATCCATTGAGTAGCGGCGCCGCCGACGAAATTGTATCTTGACCATCCAAAATGGCACTGACACCAAACTTAAGAAAAGGTTTGTTACCACCAGCAGTAGTGGTTTGCGAAACCACAGCGTCCGCGTGGTGGTGATGATGGTGATGATGATGATGACACTGGACACACGAACTGCTGACGGGGATTGGCCGCGCGAGGTACCCGGGAGGCGAGGCCGGCACCGACGTCCGATCGCGTAGCAAATTTTCGACGTAGAACGACGTGTTGCTCACCGGCGTCGAACGCAGGGTCGCGTAGAGCGGGGGCGGCGCGGGCGGCACCTGGGCCATGGGGAACATCTCGACTCTCGACCGCACTACCCACTGCCGTCGTCACTACCGCTTATGGCGGCGGCGGACCCTCCCGACCGACGGTGGCGCCGGCACGGCCCATGAATTAAACGAGCACCGAGTGTGACGAGTGATTTGCACGAATGACTTGGTAATGCGACGCAATCGAGACTCGCGACGACTCAATCGACGGACCGCCCGACCAGCGCTCGCGACTCCGCCGAGAGTAACTGGGGGGGCCAATGAATTGATGGCGCCGCCACACGAACCTCATTGGTCCAACGACCCGCTATTATGAACGTCGAAGGGCGGGGCCAACTCGTACCCCCCTTCACCCCACACCACGTTCGCGGACCCGAATCGAGAGCAAAAACCTACTTGAGTTGTCGCACTAACGGCATTTTAAAATCGCGTACTGGGGGGTGAGTGGGGGTGGGTTAAGTCATCCATCAAGGTATGCCATACTACGGTAGCCATTACCATCAGAAAATCTCCCCTCCCCCATCTGGGATAATGAAGGTGTATATGGCGGCGGTCTCTCGATTATTATATACGTTAAGAAAGAGTGACTCACCTGTCACTTTTTATGTCCTCCCCTCCCTCTACCCTCCCAATCCAATCTTTTCCTTCCTTTACTCACCTCCATTATGTACTCTTTTGCCCCCGAGTGGTACAACTACGGCACCAATGGATGGGGATCGAGTGTGGGGGGGTTTTGGGGGTGGTAGGGAGGGGTTTAAAGTAAACATGAGACAAAAGAAATGAACCCCCAACCACTCGAGACGTGGTTATAATCCTTCGATTGTTGGTAGGGGTTTTCAATTGATGATAGTTTAGAGTATTTTTACCAAATTTTTCTTTTCAATCTTTAAAATGCGGTTTTCTTGTGTTTGTTCTGCATTGTGAGTGTTTAAGTTGATATTGAAAATAATTCACTCCAACCATTAAATGTAAACTCAATTCTATAATTGTATTTACATTAATTGCATTAATTGGGGGAGGGGAGATTTTTCAATCGAATAAAAATAATTTCCTAAACTCGATATTATTAAATCAATTGAATAATTACCATTTTTCAAAATAAATAAAAAATTGGATGATGGGAAAAACTGTTGGGGAGGTCGGGGGGAGGGGGGGGAATGTTAAAGCGATGTTCGTAAGGAGAACTCGGATCTTTTGAAAAGGTGAAACTCGCTGACTTAATCGACACGTTGATGACCCCCCGCCCGGCCGTGCCCACCAGGGGGCGGTCGGCCCGAGGTCCCCCTCATTAATCTTTGTCATCTCGGTGCCCGATGATGGACGCTAGCGTCTGTGCACGTCTGTGCCTAAGGTGATGTTATGTAGTCAGCTGCTAGAAATGAGTCAATTGTAGTCGTGGTAGGTTGCTATGGGTAACGGAGGCCATTTGTATTCGGCTCCTTCAACTCGCTCTGCCAAATGGAGCAAGTGTGAATGTGAGCGCGATACATGCGCCATTTTGGTTGAAGGAGAAGAGAGAATTCAATTTTGAATTTTTTTTATTATATATTTTTTGTTGGTTTTACGAAAGAGGAGATTCGGTGTTGAGGAAAGTCGTAAAACGAATTGGCTGACAAATCACTTCATTGTAACCACTCCCATACGATCCGACTAAAACTTGTTAAATTGGGATTGTTGAGTGGTGCTGTATTGGGACCGGAAATTGTTTTTCTAAAAGAGGAATTGGAATCGTTTTTATTACGAATCACACGAGTGTCAAACGCATGGCTCTGAGATTTGAAATTTATTAGAAAATAAAAATCTCAAATTCCGTTGCTTTCAAAACTCATTTGATTATTAAATATCGACTTTTTTTTATTTTTTTCAAAAATTATTTTTTCTCATTTTTATTTTTCTGTCGATTGATTTCTTTTTTTCCCCATTTTTATTTGAAATTTATTTTTTTAAACTAAAATTTTATTTCCATTTTAAAATGCCCATTTTTCTCTCATTCTTCTAAAATTTAACTGCGCATGCGTCTTAAAAACTTTATTTTATTAAAGTGACATTTCCGGTTTGTTTATACAAATCCCAAACCGGAAAAAACCACCGAAAACTCCACACAATAAAAAAAAATCTTAAAATTATAAATTCTACGGTAGTCGTATTGTGCCATTTCAAATTTGCCTTTAGAAAAATTGCAAAAAAGCAAAAAAAAAAGTAAAATCCAGTCAAAATATTGTATCCAAAGTCCCGAACATTCAATTTCGTATTCGTAAATTGACGTCACGCAACGCGGTTCTCCGGTCGCCGGAGGGTGCCCGCGCTTGCGCAATGAGATAGCTTTTCACCGTGATTGAATCCGACCACACACAAACGAGAAATGCGTGGGAGGGGCCGGGGGGTTTTGTTTCGTCGCGAGAAGCCCTCTGATTGCCTGTCACACGCACTCGGTTCACGAAACCCCCATCACCCCTTCCCTATCTCCCACTCTTCATCCACCCCCACAGCACCGAACCGATTCCCCGTTTCCTCGCAGCTAATTATACATCGGATTCGGTGTTATCAGTTCAATGAGGCGTTTGTCCCATCATTGGATTCAATTCACTCTACTAGAGACGCCCTCTGTTCCAATTTGCCTGTTTTTGTCTTCACTTTTCTAGGGGAATTTGAATATTTGCATTTTTTAAAAAAAATTCAATTATTGTATTTTCATTCAATGGCATTTTTCAATAGAGAATTTGGCATTGGAAATTGGCGTCGGTCAAAAGCTGAAATCTCGTGTATCAACACGAGTGATATTGTTTCATAACCAGATGCGATAAGAAAAATCACCTGACCAAATTCAGCAGATGTGGTGCACGCCCTCTTTTTCAATTCGCATCCATTTTTTTCTAACGCCACTTCCTTTTGTGCTCTCGCTGACAAATTACTGCCACTTGGAACAATACGATGGCGCCGTCGACAATAATCTGAATTGTAAAGAGTGACAATTTGAAGGGACGCCGTACGGGGATACGGGGGTGTGTGTGGGGGGAGGTGAGACCATTAACTGCACGTGCGTCTAGTATGGCGAAGGACGACTTTTCACGTCTAATGAATGGACTTTGCCATTGTTGATGTTTTTTTCACTTTCAATGGGATGAGCAACTCCGTATTGCATTGTTGGTGTACACGTGACTCGTTTCTCAGCGCCGATTTGCTTGTGGGAGAGAGGGGGGGAGTCAATTAATGCATCGTTTTGAATTTTTGAAGTTTTGCGATTATTTTCTTTACTTGAACTTCGTTAGCCATTGAAAAGTCATTAGATCGTCGAAGCACTTAATTTACAATTAAGATTAGGTTTTCGTTGCGAGGAACGATGCGATTTATCGGGCGATGCATTATTGGACATGCGCCAAATTGGCGATCAACTTCCGGTTTCGAAATTGGAAATTAATTACGGATTTGATTGCACAAGTTGGGAATGGAAAATAAATGACAATGACCGGTCATTTTTTTTTAAATGTATTTTAAAGTTTAAACAAAATGGCCGTTTTGAGTTTCGTCTTTTTTTTTTTTCAAGACACCATTTTGATTTTTTTTAAGTAAAAATATTCGCATGAATAATTCAAACGAAACTACTAAAACTCGATGAATTGTAATTTCTAAAAATTTATTATTTTCCATTTCCCATATTAACTTATGGGAATTAGGCTTAAAATTGATTTTCGGGAAGAATGTATAAATTTCCATGAGAATATTCAACACCGAGCAATACAATAATAATAATAATAATAATAAAAATTAATGGGGGTCATCAACTCGGGTCATCGCAATGGGAACTGGGAAAGACGCACGCGTCGTTGTCTTTTAGAAAAAAGGACGAGGCGTGATACGAGTTCGGGCAACGTCAAGATGGGTTCCGGCGCATGCGTCATGACGAATTGCGCGATGACAACGTGGCTGGGGTGCCCACAATGAAGGGGGTCGTAACTGACCCCGCCTTAGAATTCATCGCATAGACAAATCCGTCCCTCTTACAACGAACTGTGTTTCAAAACCCATTTAACGCAATTCGTCTTAACGAGAGCTATCGCTTGCAACCTTAAAAAACGAGCTGCATCGAGCGCATGCGCACAGACTCGGGTTTTCCCATCCGCATCTGATGATGAGCGATGACAAAAGAGAGGTCATTCACCCGTCTATTCGTGGACCCCCGTCTATTGAGAGTGTGTATAAACACAGTATTAAGTTTATTGTTAAAGGGCCATTTTGTTTTTTTAAGGGGGGAATCACGTGTTCACCATTTTCATTATAACAAAAAAAAAAATCGATTTTCGGTTATCGATTAATTTGAGCGATTTTGTTAAAATTAAATTTTTTAAATATCGATTTTCTAATCGATTTTCTTTAGATGATTATAAGTGAAATGGAGCGTCGCAAATAATTTTCTCACGAAAAATGCGCCATATTTTATTTTATTTTTGATTATTTCAGATTGGGAAAAGTGAAATGGCCTTACGACATTCACGTGCTGCGGTTTGAGTGTCCGTTACGAGTCTCCCCCAGTTTGAATGGAGTTTAAAATGTATTCGATTGTGGGGTTGCGACTAATGGGCACCCATTTGCGATACGAATGAGTGTGAAATTCGCTGTGAAATTTGTCGCCGACAATAGTTTTATAAAATTTACGATTCCCGCCCCCGGTTTTTGGGATCCCCTCGCGACCCCTGGTGTCTGTGGTGTCGTTTTCTTTTGTTGTCGCGACGCCATCTCTTATGGGCGTGGTGGAATTGAGAACTATTTCAATTCAATGGTTGTTGTAAGCAAATTATAAGTCTTTTTAGGGATTTTTTTTTTATTTTTAAATATATAAATTGATTTCATGGTTTTTTTAAGGGTTTTAAATTTTGTTTGCAAGTGGAGTTTAAAGGGTTATAATAAAGCGACATTTGCTAATTTTAATCACTCGAGTTGGAGGTTGGCTCATGAGGTGTGGAAAAGCGAGTGAAAAAGCAATTAGTTTACAGCTGTTTTAACAGTGAAATACCTACATCATAAACACTTTTCTTTAATCCTTAATGACTTAATGGTGTTTGTAAAGTTCACAATTTTTTCTTCTTTTTATTTTTTAATTATATACTACTCAACTCCATTAAATTATGCTGTTATTATTATTATTATTATGAAAATATTTTTTTAATAATAAAAAAAAAAATTTTCTAGTTCAGCCATTTTGGAAAAAATTTTTTTTTCCATTTTCCACATTTTTGCCATTTTGGAAAAAAATTATTTTTCCGTTTTCCACATTTTTGCTATTTTGGAAAAAAATTATTTTTTACTTTCCACATTTTTTCCATTTTGGAAAAAAATTATTTTTTCATTTTCCACATTTTTGCCATTTTGGAAAAAAATTATTTTTTACTTTCCACATTTTTGCCATTTTGGAAAAAAATTATTTTTCCATTTTCCACATTTTTGCCATTTTAAAAAAAAATTATTTTTCCATTTTCCACATTTTTTCCATTTTGGAAAAAAATTATTTTTCCATTTCCTACATTTTTGCCATTTTGGAAATTTTTATCTTTATTAATTTTTTTTTAATGGAAATGAAATGTAAAATGAATTACCCCAATTGAAAAATAATTTTATAAAAATTCGAGTCATCCATTTTGATTCCCCCCAACACTAAAAACAATATGGTGTTGTTTAGCGTCATCTGGGAACGAAATATGTTTTAATTACAAACAATATAAAACAAGGAAAAATAAAAAACAAAAATTCTTTTATCTCTCGTTGCTTCTGCTAATGAAATTAGCATCTGTTCATACATGTTGTTTTTCTGTCCCAATCATTGTTTTTTCCATTAAAAAAACGGCGTCAGCTGTCCCAGAATATTCCCTGACCTTAAAACCAATTTTAAAATATTTTCTAACCAAAACGGCTGACATTACAGCCATTAATCACCGGAAGCCAACTGCTATCACTTTGGCCCTTCCAACAGGTGTCACTCTTCCCTCGTGACGTCAGAAGCGAGTACTCACACCCCTTTTAGACACTATTTTAAACATCTTTTGATTGGGCTGATCAAACACACGCATACCTCGATACAACAAACATCATTGTTACAAAGCGGCATTAGACAAACTCGTTACAATAACACCCCTTTTAGTCTGGTTTGGGCCACGTGCGGCTCCGATCAAAGTGGATCAGTTTTTTTCTCTTTTCTTTTTTTATTTGATCAAGTCAGAAGCGAGTGTTTGGGAATGGGATTTGGCAGTGATTTGTGAGATTTAATGAATGTGATATTTTTTCAGTTGGTGTCGCAGTCACTCGAAAAAAAAAATGGTTTATCAAAATGACATGTTTGATAATATTTATATTTGCAGATTAAAATAATTCTCTTTTAAGTTATAAATATTTTATTAGAATTTAAAAATAATTTGTATTCAATTAAATAACTAAAAAAATTAATTTTAATATATTTTAATTAAAAAAAAAAAAAAAAAATTCATGCGCATGCGCAGTATATTTTAAAAAAAAATTTTATATTAAAAATATTTTACTAACTTTTCTCCAAGAACCCCCTGAACCCCCACAACACCCATTACAAAACCCCAACCCTTGAGAAAATATCTTATCCCACACCCAGCCTTAATCCAACACACTAAAAAAAAGTAAAATTTTTTTTCCCAAGTATTTTTTAACCCCTTTTAGGTAACTTTGATCCTCTTTGTGGGTAATTTGCATTGAAAGCGAGACTTCGGACATGACACCAACCTCATCCCTTATAACCCTCCCCTTTTTAAAAAAACTTTACCCATTTTTATCCTCAACCTCAATCCTCGAAACCAGAATTTCAATAGATTTAAAAAAAAAATAATTATAAATACGTTGATTGGTCTGCAGCTGTGAATATGTATTGAAGGGGTTGCGAATGGAGGTTGGGTGGGGAATTGCATTTTGTGGTTTGATAGAAAGGCTTTAAAGGGTTATTGTGGCTTCTAAATCCTCTCTTTCACTATTTACCACTAGTTTTGAGGTCAAGAGTACGACTGGCTTTTTCTCAGCTTTCACTTTAAGCCTATTCTCTATTAAAATCTAATGAAAGACCAGGTGAAATCAGTTTTTAGCTTTCCTACCCCATCGCCCCACCTACCCCAATAACCCCCAGAAAATTAATTCTTGACTTTCGAAGCGAAACTGACAAATCATCACTTTCAATTCATCATTTAAATAACCCCGTAATTGGTTTCAATTGATTCATACGTTTTCCCAACCGGAAGTTCATTATAATTTAAACGGTTCAAAACCCCCATAAACCCCTAGTTTCAATATTATTTATTTATTTTTTTATTATTCCATACCTTTTCTTCTTTCCCCTCGCGCCCAAAAAATATTTATGATGCGAAATGGTTGGTGCTAAAGAGTTGACGGCAATCCCCCCCTTCTCCCCCCACAAAAAAAAATGGATAAAGAAAAAAAAATGAAAGCCATTATTGGCTCTTTAGTGGTCCTCCAAAATTTACCCCTCGTTGGGTACAAAGGATTTGCGCCATCTCCCAAAAGGGCTGGGGGTAGAGGAAGGATTAACCCGCCTCTTTTCGCTGAGGACATAAATTTATAGGGAGAAGAAGGGGGTTAAAAAAATGGCTGGCTGGGGGTAAGAAGGATTATGGGAGGTTGGGTTTTTGATTTTTTTTATATTAATAAATTCTTAAGTCTCGTTATAACGAAGTGGGGGTTAAATTGTTGTGTTTGAAGTAATTAAAAAAGCCTTTTAATGGGGTTTGTGTTTTGGTATTGAAAGGGTTAAACTGGGGGTTAATTTTAAGTAGAAAAAATGGGTACAAATGTATTTTATGTTTGTTAATGAAATTTTGTAATAAAAGAGTTACTATTTTTACCCCCTTCTTTGACATTCATCTCATCCCTCGCAGAATTTCAATGGCCCCAGCTGCACCCCACAATTTTTTTTTTCTTTTTTGTGTGTGTTGGGCACAACTTTTACTTACACCCGTCTTAAAACCGCACGTGAAAAACATAATATGAGCAAAATGGAAAAAATTGCAACAATAAACCAACTCGTGCCTTTTCTATTCATGCTAATCGTAACTTATTATAGCGTATAAAAAAGAAATTTTTTTTATCGTTCATAAAAAGCAACAAAAACTTTGCTTATTTATTATTGTTTATATTTTATTTCAACCACTTTTTTGTCGCAGTGCATTGTTTAAGTTTATTAGTAAACAAGGGTGACATTTGCATCATTTGCAGTCTGTTTATGTCTCGTGAGTAGCAGCAGTGGCTGTGCCAAAGGCGCGCCCTCTAATGGTGTTGGCACGTGCAAAATTTGGATGCAGCTGAGGACCAGATAAACGACTTTTAGTCTTATGTATTTAGGGCGAAAAGAAAGAAAACGACATAAGTTTTTGTTGCGAGTGGGTTAGGCATGAGTTTGTGGTAGTTGGGGATTTTCGTGAGTTCATCGTTTGGTTACAAATGGGGTGAAATTGGTACATGGGGGTCACACTAATTAAACGATTGGAGTTGGGGGTTTGGTTGGGGGGATACAAATCATTGACATTACATTTAGAAGGTAGTAATGCTTGGTTTTGAAGACTGCAAAAACTCTAAAAACAGAGATATTGAATTCATGACTTATTGGGTACGTTGTACAGCTGACATGTTCATCGTCGGTCTGTTTACGATACACTCTGAAGATCATATCACTGCCCAACCACATTGCATACAATACAATTTTTAATCCAGAATATGTAGATGTTTGTTTGTAGCATCTACCACTTCTTACTTTAGTAAGCCTATCGATATAAGCCAAGTCATTATGTGAACCAAAGCCAAGTCTATATGAAAAATATGTAAGTTATAAGATAAGTTGCAAGCTGGTCATATAGTCTACAGATAGGCGTAATGCAATTTTTGATAAAAAGCGCATTTTAAGGCTAAAAGTTTAACAATATCAAATTTAAGATTGGATGCAGTGTTTTGTTTAAACAATAATGCATTTATTTCTTTAAATTCTCTGCAATCGGAGACAAGACTAATTTCTATATACTATAGCATCAAACCTTCTTTCGGCAAATTGGAGATTGCTACAAGACCCAGTATTGTTATATCATCACATACAGTTAAAGGGAAAAATCCAACTTCAAACAAACCCCGACTTGTCAGCAACATTCAAAGATTGAAAATTTTTTTATTTTCAACTTTTTTTATATATTTTTTTAAAAACTTTAAACAAAATGATTATTTCTTTTCTTTTTGTTTTCAAATTTTAGGAAATTTTAAAGCAGCTGTTGAGAAATAATTAAGAAAAGCAAATTTTAATTGAAAGATAATTGCAGCCCAAGGAAGAAAAGAGGGCAATATGATGAGAAATTAATTAGTCTACTGACAGACAGACACACACACACTCACATGCCAAAATTGATACTCAGATCAATCATTGTAGAATTAATTTTATTATTGAACATCAATTCATCCATTATATCAACATTAATATTCTTTTCCCTCTTATCCCATATACTTCATACCAACAGATGTGAATACATTGTTAATTCCTACTGTAGGAAGAGGGGGGGGGGGTGGGGTAGTTAAATAAGGTAAAGGGGAAATCACCCCCCTTCTCCTGGGACATATAAAATTAGGAGGGGTGTAAAACATATTGTTGCATAAGGCCTTTTTGTTACAATTTCCACCTCATAATGTAACAATGGTTAAAAAAAGTAAGGGACAGGTGCATTGTATCCCCCATTTTGGGGCGGAACTGGGATTTAATGTGGCTGATTGTTGAAAAGAGGGGGAAAAAATGTCCATTTACATTGTTTTTATTGCTGCGAATGGAATGGGGAAAAAGGTAATTGAATTACAATGGAAATGTGTAATGTTTATATTAAAATAAATGAAAAAAGAATAGGAAAAAAAAAAGGAATTTGATTTGGCGGCCATATTTACTAAACGGGCACTGATGGGGGGGGATGAGGAGGGGGTCCGTCAATTGGTCGTGGCGCCACCTTGTCATAATTTGTCAACCGTTAATTTCTAATTAAATCCTCATGCTCATTAGTCACTGCGCCCGCCTCAACCACGTGCTCATTCGCCCTCTTACGGTCGCCATTCGCACTAATGATATGCTAGATATTACTTTTTTTTGTAAATTACAAATGATTTTACGGGTTATTGTTTATGGGATTAATATCGTTGAAAAAAAATTTAAAATTTTATTTCTTTGTTTTTTTTTTAGTAGGACTAAATTTGCGTTGATTATATAACGGCACTCCCTTGTGGTGACAGTTATAGTGGGCCGACTGATTGAGTGTTGCCTCTTTCACACTCTATGGCCCTTGTCAACATGATCTTGCACACGCCTGATCAAAATAAATCACTCCACATTCGCTCTCGATAATCCTTCCTTTGTCGTATTTGAACCTTGTTTAAACTCGAACGATATATAAACAACTGCTTGAAAATGGATTGCAAATGGTAGAAGCAAAAAAAATTAACCAATTTGTCTCAGTCTCGAGGGGCTTAGCCGAGTCCCATTTATGTAATGCAAGATGTAGGTTGCCATGTGTGTCACGAAGAGCAAACAATTAAACACCGAGTATAGTTACTATGTCCAATTCCAATTGTGTAAATTGTTGCAACTGAATTTCTATAGTCAATCGTAAAAACAACAAACGGAAACTTTCTTACAAAATTATAAAATTATAACATTTAAATGCATTCGGTCATCTGTTTTTCATGTTTATTTCATTTTTGCAATAACTATTTCTCAATAGATGCAAACAATTTTACATGAGGATAAATGATGTAAGTAACAATCCAATTCTCCGATGTAAATTTAAAAACTTGTTATTGTTGTCAAATGACTTACTAAAGACCCAATCAAAGGTCCCATACAGTTAGTACAAAAACAGCAGTAAAAGAAACAGCAAGAAACCCACACAAATCCATCCATGCATTTACCCAATCCCATTGAGCAACATTCCCTCTCATCCTCTCAAAAATTTGGTGTTTAGTAACAATGTTTTGTCCACAGATCAAATTTGCGCTCAAACATTACCCAATGGGTGCCGGCGTCATGGGAGACTGGCCATTTGCTGACCAGTGGTGTCCCAGACACACAAAAGAAGTAGGTAAACATCCGTAACCAGTGCTGCGTAACGGGTAATTCTAGAAGGAAGTAAAAAGGAAGGGTGGGTTTTGGTTTGAAGGGGGAATTCATATATCAACAGCCGTTAAAAAGTGTGTTTAACTCGCCGCTATTAATTTGATATTTCTGGCACCAGAGGGTGCATATGGAATATTAAACAGGAATGAAGTGAAAAGATTGAAATTAAAGGATTAAATTTTGTCGCAGGTGATACAGGATTAAGGAGTCACAAAAGAAGCACGTGAAATTAATGAGTTGAAAGGGGTCAAGGTGTTGAATACGATTCTATTGCGGATTGGGTCAAAGGGATTTGGGTTAGTTTTGAAAAATGGGGTTTGGGGATTGTGAAAAATGAGCATAATTAAAGCCTTTTGTTGCTTTATTTTTTAAATAAAAAATTCAATTTACAATTTGAGGATTAATTTTTTATCGTATTTCAAATTTCAAATTACTCTCACCTGGTGGCGGTAGCGAGTTTGTATTCCTGGAATAAGAATAAGTTCAGGAATGAGAAGAAAATGGTGTCGAAAAATGCGGGGAGCTCTGAATGTTTGTCTGAGAGTGAGTTAATAATTGAATAATAGATTCGTTTTAAATTAACTAATCATTTGTTGGTTTCGTAGAATCGGAGTTTAAAGAAAAATTCGAAAATAGTATAAAACCAAACACGAAAAGTGAAGTAAATACAGGGTCTAACAAGGAAGGATTTTTAGTCATATTAGCAATTTTTTTATCCTCGTTAATCGTTTTATGTTTTGTATATAGTAAATTTCCTCATTTGGATGCGTAAGT
>JAQFZU010000474.1:0-25553 GCA_034696185.1 Henia vesuviana | reverse complement strand
AAAAATATCAAATGAAAAAAAAAATTTAAATTTGAAATTATAATACAATTATTTTAGTAAATAAAAAGTAGTTTTTTCACCCATTATTTACACGTCTAAATAAAAAAAATTTTTTTTTAAGTATCTCAAATATGCTTTTAGCATAATTAACTAAATAATAAATTTTTTTTTAAAAAATAAAAAAATTAAATGTTCAAAACATAAAATTTTTTTTTTAATGACAATCGATGAATGGCCGGCGAGAGAGATTTTTAACAATGAATAATAAATTGATGTATTTCGCACGGTAGAAAAAAAAAATTTGATTTGACAAATATTAAAAGTAGAGAAATCAATTAAAATAAGAAAAAAATTCCTATCTAATTGGAATTTACGAAAAAACACGATAAAATTAATTAATAAAAAAAAATGTCGTCAACTAATGTTGTTATTTGCAAAATTTGAGTCAAAACAAGAAAAATCTAAACTAAACCGAGCCTATAATGGCATCACTATGCTCGATCGTTGCACAATTTGCACACGACAGTACGGACATTCCTTTTGCGTTGGTGCGCAATGATTGCACAGCACATAATGATTACATGGCAATACTGCGACGCTCCTATTCTTTTCTTCGCATACCATACATTTCATGGCTGTCCGGTGATAAACGACCTTTAAAAAAAATTTAAATAAATTTTTTGTGTTTAAAAAATATTTAAATTGTCGATACTTTGTCTACTTTATCCAAATCGTTCCTTAATTGTTGTTGTATTTGCTTTAATTTGCTCAATGGAAGTGTATCCAAATCGGAGACCGGGTGAAGCGCGTATAAAAATTGGTTACTTTTGAAATTATCTATTTCTTTCTGGAATTTTAAATAAAATTTTAATTAAAAATGTGATTTAAAGGGTTAAGAGAGTTAACAAATAATGACACGGACATTGTCAATTCTTTGTTCGGTCAATTTTACTTTTCTATTTGCCTCTTCCGTTTCCCTTTTCCACGCTTCGGACATCTGGAAATATTTTTTTTAAATTAATTTTACAATTTATTTCAATGTGGTTAACGAACATTTCTTGATTGAGCAATTCCTTCGTCCCACGGTGTTAATTTCATTCGATTAGCGCATAATTCGTCCCTTAACCTTTGGTTTTCGGTTAAACTGTTAACTACTAATGGAGATTGGGGTCCTCTGTTGTTGGGGGACATTTTCTGAGATGAGAAATCAAAGATGGTTCCAGCTTGAGGAAAACTACCGAATTTAGTTTGGCTTAGAAAATTAGCGGTGGCTTGATCGAGTTGTTGCGACGATTGCGCCATGTGTGATGAAGAAAGGAATCCTGGAGGTATCGACGAAAGTGGTGATGAAGATGGCGGTGTTAAATTACTCAATGGATGATTTCTATTTTCTATTAAACTGCTACCGGGGATTGTTACTGGTGCCGAACCTACGAGTAGTCCCGACGATGCTAAAGCTATTTAAAAAAAATAGAAAAAACAAAATAAAAATAAAAATTTTTAATTTTTTTTTAAAACTTTTACCTGAACTCGCTAATCCAGCACTTATAGTACTGCTAACTGAATTCGAATCGTTATCTAAATCTTTATCAATACCCGAAATTTCGTCTAAATTTAAATCATCCAAAGCATTTCCAACGACCGATTCGACCGTGTCACTCGCAGGGTAAAACGGTGGTGCTAATGGTGATACGGTCGAAGATAACGATGAATTGAGACCAGCGGCCGAATTCAATTGATGAGCTATGTATAACGTTGTTTTTCTTTTCGCTTTTTCTAATGGATCTAAAGTAGGATCGCCATCAATGGCTTGAATTTGTTTCCTAATATTTGCCTGAAAATTTTTTTTTTAAATTAAATTTTAAAAATTTTTAATTTATTTTTAAAATTTACTTCTTTATCCTCCCGTTCAGATCCAGGAGCTTTTTGATAAGAGACTTGAGATGTTGTTTCTGATGAAATACTGGAAGAACTGTGGGAACGTGGTTTTCCTATTGGTGTAGGTAGAACGGTCGATTGAGTGAATGAACCGTCGTCCCCGCACGATACGATCTTTAAAAATAAAAAATATTTCAAAATTTAAAAAATTTAAAAAATTTAAAAAATTTTATTTACATCATTTATTGACTGATGATTTGATGTAGATTTGATTTGATTTTGAAATTGACTTGCGACTTTATTCTGAGAATATAAAATGTAAATTAAAAAAAAAAAAAAATTTCAAATTAAAATTAATCTCACCAAACTTGATTGAATATTCGAATTAGAAACACTAGTATTCGCCACTGTATTTGGCAAAACATTTGATAAAATTGTTGCTAAACTCGTACTACTATCCGGCGGTTGTGGAAGATCCCTTTGCGTTGTCATTTCCTCTAAAAAAAAAATTTTAAAAATTTAAAATTTAAAAAAACCCAAAATAAAATTTAAAAAAACTCACGATCGACATGAGCAAATGCGCAAAATGCTCCTCTCGGGCAGAAACCTGCCTGTTGAATATCGTTGCATTTTGTAGATTTATAAATCTCAGGATGAAATTGTTGTTCAGTTCGTGTATGACAATATTGACAACTATCTCCATTCTCGCAATTTGCAGGATCGCCCCATTCGTCGCCATGTTTAACATTCGGACACGGTGTCGATCTAAAAAAATAGAAAATAAATCAACCCAAAAAAAGATGAAAAATAAATCAATTACAAATCAAACCGATATTTATATTTCCGAGGACTTCGTCTTCTGTCTTTATTATTATGATATTGTGGGCAGGCGTATCCTTGCCTACATAAACGAGGCGGTTTCTTGCATAATTCAGTCTTGTAATTCGCCAAAACATAATTCGTATCTAAAAATAAAAATTTTTAAAATTTAAAAAAACATTTAAATAAAAAAATTTGCATATTTACCTTGCCATTTTGGATCTTCGTTAGGTACAATTTGACTTCTTTCTTTATCTAATAAATTCGTCCCGTCCTCTTGTCCTTCCATGGCTTGAATTTCACGTATATCGTAAACAGGAGGCCGTAAATCATGAGCACCATGAGCAAATGCACAATGAGGTCCATTTTTAACGCAATAACCTCTCGAATCGGTATCGTGTACGCAAATTCCAGTTTTATAATACCTAAGATGATACCTCCTTTCGGTATCCCCGGCCGTTCTATGTAAATACTGACAACTAAAAATTAAAAAAAAATTTCAAAAAATTAATAATAAAAATAAAAATAAAAATTTTTAAAAAAATCAGTTAAAAAAAGCATTAAAAAGCGTTAAAAACGAAGGTAACAAGTCGCGAATAAACACGAGCCAAAACGAATCAAACATGGCGGGTGAGTCCATGACGTACTTTGTTTACAATTCAAGGCGCCATCACGTTGACTCGTAGGTAGCTTCGCGAGTCGCCACCCACGTCAACCGCCGTCGCACCAAAAGCGATTTAAAAGTAGTAAAAAATCAAAAACAAATGTAAATATAACATTTGCGAGCGAATTTCGATTCGAAGGGGGCACCGAGTCGGCTTGGCTGCCACGACCAGTCATGGCCGACGGTGATTGGCAGCGGCCTGCGATACTCACTCGTCTCCGTCGGGACAAATTCCCGTCGTTTCGTCGTATTTCGTGCAGTAAACGTCCGGGTTGTAATTAAAAGTACCATCGCGGCGTCGAATGGGCCGTCTTCGTCGCTGATTCATGAAATGCCAATAGAAACAGGTGAAAGGCCTGTGTTGAGTACATTTGTGTTGCAGGAAGAGCGGACACTGCTCGACGCGAAACTCTTTCAAATATCTAAAATTCAAAAAGGATTAGTTAATTAACGACTATATTACGCTAATGTCGGTGTCGATGCACCGTTAACAAGCTGCTGTCATATCGGCACTCACGTGTAGTGTAATGGCTTCTCGGTTTGCGTAGTGAGCGTCGGTTTCGCCTCAGACGGCATTTTGGCTCGAAATTCATGGCGCGCTCGTCATTTTTGCGCAGAGCACGCTCGTATCGATGCTTAATGCGCATTGGTCGTTACGAATCACGTGATTTTAAAGGCGCCCTATCAAGGTCAACGACGCAACAAACACTACGAAGCGAGCTTCTTTTTCGTTAAAACTTCACTTTTCGCATTTTTTAACCATCGTTTCGTTTCTAAATATCTATTTTGCCATTTCAAAAGGCTTTTGGGGTTAATAAATACTTGACATCGAGTTTCATGGCTTTTTTGGGTTTTTTTGTTTTCTGGGGGGGGGATTTTGTCGCTAGGGTTTTTTGAATTGTCGCGATCCGTTGTGTATAAATATTGCGACCGATCGCTTTTTCTTACCTGTCAATTAAATCCGATTGCGGTTCGAGTGTGTCTGACATTGTAATAGTTGGTTAATAGACATCAGATTCGTTCGTGGTGTTTCGTCTGTTAAATAATGGGGGGTTTTAAGGGCTTTTTAGTTGGTGTTTTGTGATTTTTTTTTTCTTTTTTACCTGTTTACGACCGAACAACGCATAAAAGCGCTCGGTTTTGTACTCGGATGTTTTCGCTGGTGTTTCACGCTGGTAATGCCCAGTTGCGAGTTTTCCTGTTTTGTCAGTGAGTTGCGGTGCTCGTTACGTACGTGTAAATATCCATCGGAGTTAACGGCACGTGCTTTTTTACTCGTACTTGCGAACGGCTACGAATGTCGAGGTTTCGGCGTCGTAGCGCCATCTGGTGTTTTATTCCGGGTCTTTGCGCGTCGTTTTGATTACGCCATTTTTTTTTTTTTTTTTTTTTTTTTTATTATTTTATTTCCTTCTTGTTTTTCCTCGTTTTCTATCTACTATTGTTGCAAAATTGTTTTATTTATAGCAAATGATGGGGATCAGTCGTCTTTTGAGGAAATAACAGTGTTTTAAATCGATTAAATTTATTTTTTCAAAAATTTTTTTTTTTAAATGTTTAAAATTTATATTTAAAAATAATGTAATTAAAATCTAATTTATATTTAAATTCTGGTTTTGAAATATAAATATTTAATTATTAAGAAGAACAAAGGTTTTGTATTCGTGCTTCGATTGGTCACCGTGAGTCATTGAAACCGAAACCACCAGCGCCATCCAGCGACAGGAATCGGCGACATTTTTGTCAATATAATTTCAATTTCAATTGACCGATTTGATTTTTAAAAAAAAAAATAGAAAAAAGGTGAGTTTTTAAAAAAAAAAAAGTAGTAAAAACGTATTTTCGATCGTCCGAAATCCCGCGATGACGCGAGTATCGCGAATCGAGCATTGAAAAAAGAGCATCGAATTAACGGCACGGATACGAAGGGCCGTGAGAACCCCGTAGCAGCTCCATCGCTGGTTCAGAGCAACATCAGCAGCGGAGACGGCGAGCAGAGAGCGGGTTAAAGCGGCGACTCGTCCCTCACACGACCGGACGGGAGGGCACGGGGACGGGGGCGGATCTGAGCCGTTGCCTGGCCGGCGTGCCAGCCACCGCGGCCGCCGGGAAATCGCATCGCAAGACCGGCGCGGCATCGCGAAGTGCGGTCGCAGGTGACGTATTCGCGCCGCTCGTCGAAACGGCCGAGCGCGACGAGCGACGAACGAGCAAACGACGAATGGGAAACGGACGACCAGAAACGTGGAGCGAACTGTGGCAGAACGAGCCTTTTCTCACCGTTTTCTTCCTCTACGTTCAACCGTGCGAACGACGCACTTTGGCTCAAGTGTGCGTCAAATGGCGCGACGTCCTCTACCAACCCGTGTTTTGGCGCGGCATCGCACCGGTGCTTCGCTGCCGCGAACTCCGCGCCAAACCGTCGCTACGTAAAAACATCTACGCGAGTATGCAACGACGCGGTCTCGATAGCGTCACTTTACTCGATGCGAGCGACGACGACGTTCACGATCTCATTAATAATTTATCGTTGGCCACATCGCAGTCCGCAAAACCGATACGACGTGTCGCTTTACGATCTTCGTCGGTTTCCGATAAGGGACTGGAAATTCTACTCGAACACATGAATCGCGCTACTCACGTCGAAATCACAGGTTGCAACGAGATCACCGAAGCTGGGCTTTGGGCTTGTTTGAATCCGCGATTTGTTGTATTAACCATCTCCGATTGTATTAATGTTGCGGACGAAAGTATAAATGCGGTTGCTAAATTATTACCTTTTCTACGCGAACTTAATTTACAAGCTTATCATGTCACCGATTCGGCTTTGGCTTATTTCAGCGAAGTTCAAGCGGCCAATCTGCGCACGCTCAGATTACGCTCGTGTTGGGAGGTATTTTGCCTTAAAAAATTTCATTTTTTAAATTTTTAATTTTTAATTTTTTTTAGATAACGAATCACGGGTTGGTTAATGTCGTTAACGCTTTGCCGAATTTGACGGTACTTAGTTTGAGTGGTTGTAGTAAAATAACGGATGATGGAGTCGAATTAATAGCTGAGAATTTACGTAATTTGCAATGTCTCGATTTGTCGTGGTGTCCGAGGATAACCGATGCGGCGTTAGAGTATATCGCGTGCGATTTGACTAATCTCCAGGAACTTACACTCGATAGGTATTTTAAATTTTTTTTTTTTTTAAATTGATTATTTATTTTTTTTTATTTATTTTAGATGCGTTCACATTACTGATATTGGGGTCGGTTATTTATCGACTTTGACTTCACTCACGGCCATGTTTTTACGATGGTGCACGCAAATACACGATTTTGGATTGCAGCATTTATGCAGTATGAGGAATTTACGTGTTCTTTCGGTTGCCGGTATGAGTGATTAATCGATTTTTTTTTTATTTTTTTATTTATCGATTTTTTTTTTTTTTAAAAAGGATGTTCGCTTTTGACGTCGAGTGGTTTGTCATCGCTTATTCAATTACGTAATTTGGAAGAATTGGAATTAACCAATTGTCCCGGTGTATCGAAAGAACTAATCGATTATCTCAAGCAACATTTACCCAAATGTCTGGTCGTAGAATGAATAAATCACAAGAATCACCGTGTAAATAGAATTTTTAATGGATCACTGATTCATCGTTTGTACAGAAGTGATAGGGAAAGAAATATTAATTCGCGTGACTCACAACGGATCGATATTCGTCGTTCCTGGAACGAACGGTCGATACCGAGTATCGATTTTAGTCGCGATCGATTTGTCCTGGAAAAATCAACGCCATCTATTGGCTAATTTATTTATTTGCTCCACCAATACAAAGGGCCCAATCCGGGTTCGTTGATCGATCCCTGTAATTTAAATATTTTTTTTTACTTTTTTTTTTATTTTTTTATTTATATTTACCGTTATCAAATACGGTATTTTGATGTCGTCTGGCGTTAATTCCATCGATTCCGGTCCGTTTGGACTCGTGTCGACGAATGTTTCGTCGACGACTCGAAAACTGAAATTTTTTAATTAAAATTTAATTTATTTAAATTTTTGCTTTTATTTTACCGAATTTCTTCATTCGGTTCGACCGATAAACTGTGTTGTTGATCCTCTTCGGTCGAATATTCCCAAACCCAAATTTGTTCCGATTCGACACTGAAATTATGAATAAATTAATTTTTTTTTGAATATTTGAATTTTTTTCATTTTTACAATCGCGATGGATGTTGTAATGCATCGGGTGGGATGATGATGTCGTCGAAAAAACCGAGTGTGACTGTAAATTTAATAGATTTTAATGCTTTTAATAATTGATTTTTAATTATTTATACCGTGGATTCCTTCGGGACTGCATTTTTTGATTTTTCCTATTAAAATTTCGTTCAGAAATGGTCGAAATGCGACGTAACGAAATTCGGCTTTGAAGATTTTTATTATTTTTATTTTTATTTATTTTTGTTTTTGTATTTTTTTGTTAAATACCTTTCGTGTGTGATCCACCGTCGCCTGGGACTATAAATGATTCGCCTAAATTTAATATATCGAATAAAGTAATGCATAAACCGATGTTGTGGACGACCTGAAATTTGTTTTTATTTAATTTTTTTTTTTGGTTTTTAGTTCATTATTACCTTATTCGCTAATTTTTTATTTATTTCTTCCGAAACTGCATCTTGTAATGACAGTCCGAATTTCGCTGGTGGGATACGAACTGTGGCCGTAAATTCGGTTAAAATAAACATCGCGTGGATTTAATTTAAATTTTACCTACGGTAGTTTAAAAGGTTCATTGAGTTTTATTATTATTTTATTTTTATTTTCATTATTTAAATTGTGGTTGAATTTAGTTTTTTTATGTGTTTTATGTTAGAAAATTAGTTAATTTTGGTTTTAATTTTGGTTTTAATTATAATTTTTAATTTTATTCAATTGGACCTCGTGAGTTACCGTAGTTATCGATCGCGATGATTCGTCAGTCGTGAATCGCCAGTGGTTTTCATTGTCGAATTTGGTCGAATCGCCGAGTCCGAAAAAGGGAAATTTAGACAAATATTTTTAAATGGCACAAAACGATGATGATTTTGTCGAATATTTCCTTTTCCCTCGTTTACCGACACTAAAAGCTGAAAAACCGGTAAAAATCGTATTGGACGATTTACGCGTTGTTTATCGAAGTTACCTCGCTAATTATTTAGATGACTATTTATGGCAAAAAGAGCCTTTTTCATTGACAGCCGTCGTATCTCCAACTGGAGGTTTGTTTTAAAATTTAAATTGTTTATAACTCACGACTCATCATCGATTTTTCATTGCAGATGCATCCACTCCGCCACATTTACATGGAATCACTCGATTCGGATGCAATGTCGATGACGAATGGTTTATCGTTTTTTTAATTTTTGAATTGACTAAAGCTTTCCCGGATTTAGTCGTACGGTAAAATTAGATTGAAATTAAATTAATTGTTATTTTAAATTTTTTTTTCTGTGTTTTTAGAGTCGTCGATAACGATAATGAATTTTTGCTCATTGAAATGGCCGAGCAAATACCAAAATGGCTCGACCCCCAAAATGCCGTTAATCGCGTAATTTTTGTTTTTTGTTTTTTTAGTTGAAAGGGAAATTTTAATTGATGTTTTTAAAGGTTTATATACATCAAGGGAGTGTCCACATTATTCCACGTTCGACCGAAAAAGGTCCTTTGTCGTCTCTTCCATCGAAAGGCATCGCTTTGTCGGAAGGTGTCGCTGCCGTTCGTGAATATTCGAATTTAACTAAATGTGATAATAAAACTCAACGTGTGCTTTTACGAAGGATCGGAGCGTAATTTGTGGTTTTGTGGTTTGGTTTTAGTAATTAATTTTTTTTGTTTTTAGTTTCCCCGATAAAATTCAAGAGAATCTTCATCGCGCCAATTGTTTCTTACCTGCGACCGCTGCAGTCATTTTAAAGGAATCGCCAACTTTGTTGCCTTTGGTCGTCGATGCTTTTGTCGATAGAGATCAATCGGATTTAGATGTTTGTCGTATGATGAGATATTTCCCACCAGAAACGAGAGTTTTACAACGTGTGACTTTCACTAAATTTTTATACGCGCAACTTTCCAGTCAAAAAATACAAGTTGATTCGAGAATCGGTTGGAAAATGCCATCGAGCGGTTCTTCTATGTTTAAATCTTACGATTTGGGCATGAAAATTGTAATTTTATTATTTATTTGTTATTTTAATATTTTTAAAAATTTTTTTTGACTTTTTAAAGGCTTGCGGATTCGAAATTCTTGTGAATATCGCCAAACAAACAGCCAATAAATCATTCGATGAAAAAGATCCATTGTGGGTTCGTTATGTGACGAATTTACAAAGCAAAGGATATTTTCAAGTATTTTGTAAATATTTTTTTTAAAATATTTTGATTTAATTTTGTTTTTTAAAGAATGAAATCGAAGGATCGAAATTATATCAACAATTAATGAACAACGCCAAACGTCATTTCAATGATAATAAACGTGAATTACAATCGTTACACGCTGGTCAACAAATATTAAATATGTTGGATAATGTTCATATTGATGTCGAGGAATTGGAACGTGAAGCGAAATTGTTACCACCGTCCGATGGTTGAATTATAAAATTTTTTTAAAATAATTTTTAAATGAAATTTTTTTTTTTGCAGATGACAGTTGGATGGAATTATCAGTGCAACAATTGGACGATATTTTACGTAATAAATGGAGCGATGAATCGGATATTGCATCGACGGTCACAAATAGTTTAAATTCATTCGTTAATCATCGATCGGACGTCGAAGGCGCCGAATTTCCAATGTAAAAAATGGAAATGAAAATTTAAAATTTTATAATTTAAATTTTTTTAAGGTTACGTAACGATGCGAAACATGAAAATAAAAGCAATCGAGTCACTTTGGATCCAGATTCGTTCGCTGATGTGATGAATTCAATTTTAGGTTTTTAAAAAAAATTCAAATTTAAAAATTTGGTAAAATTCAAATTTGGTAAAATTCAAATTTTTAAAAATTTAGATTTTAAAGTCCCCGAATGGGAAGAAGGATCATCATCGGATATGAGTGAATACAGTGACGAAGATGATGACGAATTAGCTGAAAAAAGTAAAAATAATTTTAAAAAAATTTAAAAATCTAAAAAATGGATTTTTCAGTCGAATCGACTAAAGCAGTCAACAACATGAAGAATTACGTCGACAAAATGGACAGAGAATTAGCTCAAACGAGTGTCGGACAAAGTTTCGATCGAGTTCCTAATACAAAAGTAAAAAATGAATTAAAAATAAAATTTTTAAATTTTTAAATATTTAAAATTTAAAGGAAACTGAAGCCGAACTCGATCATTACAGTCCAGTCGACGTGGATTTAACAGCACTTCGTAACATCCTCGAATCGTTCCGATGTCAAGGCCCCGATCCGGGCCCCGCTTCTAATCTGCTTTCGTCGATGGGTGTTGCTTTACCTCAAAATACCGACGATTAAAAAAATCATTAAAACATCGCCTTAAACTGCCTTCGTCATGTACTTAAAACGTCTGCCGCTTTTTTAAATTTAAATTTTTGTATTTGAAAAAAAATATACCAAAGAAATGTCAATAGACAACCAAAGGCGTATTTTATTTCTTTATATCAACATACAAAATTAGTTGCAAATAATAATAATAAATGATTCGAGTAGAAAAGATTTAAATCCCGAATTTCACCGATATAAACTTCACCATTTTTTTATTGTTTGTATATATACCAAGATGAGGCACGTGACATGATTTTAAGGCGCCAAAATCAAATACACAGCCACGAAAGAGGAAGACTCGAAAATTAAAGGTTAATTCATTATTTCGTATATAAACAAACCCGAAAAATAACAAAATCAAAATATGTAAATTCGTATATGAATTTTTTAAGCTGATTAATTAAAAAAATCAAATTGGGAATGTTGTTACTCGTACCGTTTGTTTTTTTTTTCTTATTTATTTGTCGTCTTCGTCCTGGACGGAATCGTCGAGAACTGACGAAGTCGTGTCGTCGCCACCGCCCGCCGCCGATAGGGAACCTCTCTTCGGGTTTATGAAACGTGTCGAAGGTATCGAAGGTCCGCCTCGTCTGGGGATTTGTTGTTTTAATGATTTTTGTTGTTTTTGTTATTTTTTTATTACCTCATCATCATGTTTTTGTAACTGGCCAATTCGCGGTTTAATGTTTCGTTTTGTTCGGTCGTTTCGTCGCATTCTCTTTGCAGACGGCGTTTTGATGCGCGTTCGCGTGATAATTCTTCTTCGGTTTCGTCCAAATGCCGTTTTAGTTGTTTGATACGCGAATTGTGTTTTTCCAACTGAAATTTATTTTTTATTATTAATTTTGATTGTTTTTAAGTTTTAAAATGATTTTTTACTTGTTCCTTGTACTGATCCGCGTGTCTTCGTTCGTCTTCCAATTGCATTAACATTTCTTTAATACGTTTTTCCAATTTCCTATTGTTTTTACCCGCCGTTTGCCTTTCGCTGATAATTTCAGATTTTATTAATTTTTTTATTTTAAATTTAATTTTTAATATTTACCGAGTCTCCAAATCGACTTGTTCTTCTAAATTGGCTATTTTACTCTCGAGACTGGCGATTAATGCTTTAGTCTTGGTTCGATGCGTTGTTTCCAATTCTTGAAGTTTCGCTTTCAATTCTTTATTCTAAAAATTTATTTTATTTTAATTTATTAATTAAAATTTAATATTCATTTTTTACTTGTCGTTCCAAAAGTACTCGTTGATTCTCTAATTTCTGAGTCGACGATCGTTCGCTCGCTAAATCGGTCGTTAATTGATCCGTTTGCATTTGAATTTTCCTCGATTTTTCCATTACTATTTCCAAATTGCTTTGTTCTTCCTCCAATTCCTCTTCCAATTGTTGAATACGCGATTCCAGACGTCGTTTTTCGTCGGCCATTAACGATCCTTTATTCGCAGTCGTCGTCATTTCTTCTATCAGTTCGTCACGTTCTGATTCGGCCGTTCGTCGGGCTCTTTCTGCGGCCGATAAATCCTCTTGAGATTGAACCAATTCGGCTTCGAGGGATTTTAATTTTCGTTCGTTTTCTTTCGCTTGCGCCGCTAATTCGTCTCGGTTTAATCGCGTTTCTTCCGCGTCTCGTAAAGTGTCCTTTATTTGAATTTGCGCTTTTTTTAGTTGTTTTAAAGCGTCTTCTTTCAGTTTGTTTGCCATTTCCAAGTGTTGTTCCAAGTCTTTGAAGTCCGATTCCATCTTTTTACGCGCGTTTACGGCCGCCGTACGTTGTTTACGTTCTTCTTCTAATTCGGCTTCCATGTCGCGTAGCTGGAATTTAAAGGGTTAAATTTAAGTGGATTTGATTAATGTTTTAGTTTAGTTTTACTTGTTTGGATATCGTTCGTCTTTTCTCTTCGGCTTGTTCGTCTTTCGATTGTAAATCGCGATCGAATTGGGCTTTCATCGCCTGCATGTTCACTTCGAGTCGTAGTTTTGCGTCTTCGGTCAATTGAAGTTCGTCTTCGAGTTCCTCGATTTGAGTTTTCTGTTCCACTAATTGACTTTCCAATACTCGTTTCGCCTTTTCCAATTCGTGAACCTTTTTAAAAAAATTAAATTATTTTATTTTTAATTATTTTTAATTATTTTTAATTATTTTTAATTTTTTTTTACGTTTTTATCGGCAGTTCCTTGATTGTTGACGAGTTCGTCCAATTCGTTTGAAAGTTGTTTCCTGTTCCGTTCGAGTTCGTCCACTTTAGTAAGCGAATCTTCCAATTCGCGACTTAACGAAAGTAATCTCGTTTCCTTCTCGCGAGCTTCTCGTTCCGCGGTATCTTTTTCGGCCGCATTTCGTTCGGCGATCGCTTTTTCTTCGGCCAACAACTGATCAAATTTCCTTTGCTTTTTCTCCAATTCTGACACTTTGGCGCGTTGATTTTCCAATTCAACGTTCAAATCCTCGACTTCGGCTTGTAATTTACGTTTCGATTTCTCCAATTTATCGTTATTCGCTCGCATTTCTTCGTTCGTCCGTTGGTAAATCTCCTGATCCTTGGCCAACTTCTTCCTCTGCTCTTCGGCCGCATTCAACAACTCCGATTCGTCGTCCGCACGTTTCTTCGATTCCTGCAATTGGACGTTCAAAACGACCATTTGTTTATCTAAATTCTTTTTCGCTTCTTCTTCCTCGTCCAACTGCTCTTGCAACGTATCGCGTTCGCTTTCGGCTTGTCTCAATCGACTTTGAAGACTCAATTTCTGTCGAGTCTCTTCTTGAAGATGTTCTTGAAGTTCCGACACTTGAGTTTCGAGTTGACTGCAGCCTTTGGTCGCTTGAGTCGCTTTGCCGTCGGCTTCTTCGAGTTGCGCGACCGCTGCGTCCAGTTCGCTCGTCAGTTTGTTGTTGCGGTCGAGTAATTCCGATTTGACGCGATCCAATTCGCTCATTTTGATGATGATTTCTTGGTTTTGAATTTCCATTTGTTTTCTTCGTTTTTCCGATTCTTGTTTTTGGTTTTGAAGGCTTTTCATTTCGTTGCTTAAATCCGCGTTTTCGGCTTCGAGCGTTTGTTTCGTTTTGTCGGCGGTTAATTTCGCTTTTTTAAGATTATCCAATTGATCGTTGAGTTCTTCGACGATTTGGTTTTGTTTGTGGCGTAAATTGGTCAATTGTGCTTCGTGCGAGGACGTATCTTCTTCCAATGCTTTTTTCATCGATGCTAATTCGTGTTCTTGTTTGTATCTGAGCTCCTGTTGAGCGGCTGTTGTTTCTTCCGTGTCGAGTAATTCGTTTCGAAGTGCTTCGAGTTCTTCGTTTAAGTCTCGTTTTTGTTTTTCGGCTTTCGTGTGAGCCGTTTTCTCGGCTTCCAGATCTTCTTGGAGTTCCGTTAATTGACTTTCCATTTCGCGGAGGCTTTTTAACGCTTGCGCTTTCGATGCCGATTCTTCGTCGCAGCGCATTAACGCTTGGGTCAGTTCTTCTTCTCTTTTCGCTAATTGTAATTGAAGTTCTTCCACTTGAGCTTTCTTTTCGAGTAATTGCTCTTTTAAATCGTTTAATTCCGTTTCTAATTTCCTTCGTAGTCGTTCTAATTCTTGTCTCAACTGGAAATTAATTTTTTTTATTTTAATTTTCAGCTTTTAAGTTGATTTTAAAGGATAAAAACCTGTTGTTCTTTACGCAATCGTTCTTCTAAGTCGGATATTGTCGCTTCTTGTTTCGCTTTTAGTTTACCCAATTGTTTCGATTTTTCTTCTTCTTCGGCTAATGTTTGCGCCAAATCGGACGAACGTTCGTCTAACATTTTTTTCTCTTTTATTAACTGTAAATTTTAATTTAAATGAGAAAAGAATTAATTTTTGAGCATTTTCTTTACTTTTTGTGATGAGTCGTCTAACATCGCTAAATCTTCTTCGAGTTTTTTAAGTTTGGCATCCGCTTGCACTTTTTCCAATTGAAGTTTTTGACGCGCCGTTTCTTCTTCTTCGAGTCTTTGGAATTTGAAATTAATTATTAGTGAATTTGGGATTTAAAAGTGAAATTTAATTATTTACTGTTCTTCTAAATCTTGAACATTCAATTGAATTTTTTTCTTTTCATTCATAAGTACTTGGTTTCGTTCTTCTTCTTCTTCGATACGTGCTTCTAAATCTTGTAGAATTTCTTCTAATTCTTGTTTACGGGCTTGGACTCGGACTCTCATCTGTTTAAAATTTGTTTTTTTAATTATTTTTGTTTTTTTTTTAATAATTTTTTTTTCTTACTTCTTCCGCTTCTGCGCATAATTCCGTTTCGGCTTGCAGTTGTTCGGCGAGAATATTTTTCTCTTCGCTCAACATTTGATATTTTTTTTCGAGTTCGATCATTTCTTGTTCTTCTTTTTCCAATTTTTCTTTAACCGTACGTAATTCGTCCTCTTTTTGAGTTAATTTTTCTTCTTGTTTAGTCACTTGAAGAAGCGGTTTGACTTTAGTGTATAATCGCCACCACTGCCAATTCCTTAATTTGAGGTACGCAGCACAGTTTCTCTGAATAATTCGAATCGCGTTCAGTTGCTGCATTCGTTTTTGATAATTCCTGCAATTTAATCGGTGGATTAATTTAAAAATCAGCGAAAAACGTGAGTCAAATGTACTTTCGAGCGAGATAACCCCTACAGAATGCTTGATACGTCACTATCATATCCGTTATTTTATAATCACGTTCTTCCTCCAAATGAGCCAAAACACCCGCACGGAAAAATATTTTACTTTGTCCAACGCGGAATAAATTCGGTTCCAATTCGAGTGCGTCGATCTTTAAAATTTAAAAAATAATTTTTAGAATAATTTTTGATTTAAATTTTTCTATTTTTACCATTTTTTCGCACGCTTTTTTACCGTCCATGAATCCTTTCGGGATGACATTCGGTGTTAAAAGTTCGTATCTGCGATTAATTAATAAAATTGAAATTTTAAAAAATTATTTTTAAGTTTTTCAATTTAACCTTTGACGAAATTCCTGGAAAGGAATGCGATTCGGAAACCCTTGACGACAAATTCGAATTCCTTCCAAAACTCCGTTACATCGCAATTGATCTAAAACTAAAGTCGCTTCGATTTTTCCTGCCTAAAATAAAAAAATTTAATTTTAATATTAATTTTTAATTCAAATTTTAATTAGTTTTACCCTTTTTTCGTGATTTGGAATTATACATCGCACGAAATTCGGATTTGTATTACGTAATGTAGCCATCAATTTAGCCAATTGTTCTTTATACAATTGACTAACAGTTCTAAACATTCCTTTACGAGTACGTGCACCGAATTGCGTTTCGTGCATCGTCGCTGCACCCATACCAACAATTTCCGCTAAAATTACAAACAAAAATTAATTTAAAAACTCGTCAAAACACCAATAATTCTACCATCTTTCCAGATATTCACTACGAACGGATCGAGTGAGTTTTGCAGTAACGATACGACATTTTCGTTCAACGGATCCATATTTTTCATCAGCCATTGATTCGCTAAATAATCCACCTTTTTAAAATAAAAATTTATTAAAAAATCGATTAAATAAAATGGATTAAAAAATATACCTTTCCAGCATAATGGATTAAACTGAGATCGGCATTGGCACGAAAATCGGATTTGACGAATTTCGGATGCATATTATGTGAATTTACTAATTTATCGACGAATGTTTTATCGGTTGCTTTCGGAAACCAACATTCTTCGTCCAAAAGAGCCAAAACTCCCATCGGTTTTTCGATTAAATCGATTGTCGGTTGCAAATCGAGTCCAAAATCGATAAATTTCCATTCGATTCCTTCTCTTTGATATTCTTCTTGCTCCAATATAAACATCGTGTGATTGAATAATTGTTGTAATTTCTCGTTCGTGTAGTTGATGCATAATTGTTCGAACGAATTTAACTGAAATTTAAATTTTATAAAAAATTAGTTTTCATTTTTAAAATTTTTTTTTTAAATTTTTTTTTTACTTCGAAAATTTCGAATCCGGCGATGTCTAAAATACCGATAAACGAAGCGCCCTGTCGTTTGGTTCGGTCGAGAGAACGATTAATGCGACTGACCAACCATTTAAACAATCGTTCGTAACAGGCTTTGCTTATGGCTTCGACGGCGAATTCCACTTGTTCCTTCGTTTGCGCTTTGGTCACGAAATCGCGACCGACTTTGAGTCGTGGTCTTAAAAATGCTTTTGTCATTTCGGACACGTTCAGACCGAGCAAACGACTGATTTTCTGGGCTACGGTGTTGTCCGGGAGTGTGGCTTGATCCGAATTTCGCTCTTGTTTGAATTTCATGTTACCGAAAAGCAGAACAGCCGACACAACACGAAAAATGGCTATAAAAAAATTAATTAAAAATTTTAAATTGATCAAATTTACAAAATTTACCCGAAATATCGTCGGGTTGAAGTCCCATGATGTTCATGGCTTTAAAAGTGCTTTCGAATTCGGCCGCATTATCCACACCAGGGACGGTAACGTTACCGTAAGTGAGAAAAGTGTAATTTTTAACGTCTTCGAGAATAAAATCATCTGAAATTTTAAAATTTTAAAAATTTGTTTCTTTTTTTTTTAAGAATTTTACCTTTGAGTTGGGAACTTGCGCCTTGAAGTAATTGATAAAATATATGAAATGATCGCTCGTCTTGAGCTTGACGAATGGCACGTGATTTTTCCAAGAGGTCTTTAAATTGAGAAATTTTTTTTAAAAAATTCATCTTTTTTAAATTAAATTAAATCAAAGGATACAAGTTTCGATATTGGCACCGGCGATGTAACCTGAGGCATCAAAATTAATGCGAATAAATTTACCCTAAAAAAATATTTTTTAAATAAAAATTTTCAAATTTTCAAATTTCAAATACTCACAAAACGAGACGAATTATCGTTTTTAACTGTTTTAGCATTTCCAAAAGCTTCTAAAATAGGATTAGCTTGAAGTAATTGTTGTTCCAATTCACCCTAAATAAAAACAAAATTTTTATAAAAATCTAAAAAACTTAATAAATTAAAATAAAATAAAAAATAAATAAAAACATGCGAAATTGATAATTTTATGTATTTCTAGCAATTTAAAATCATAAAAACACATAAAAATACCAAATTATACTCACAATGATACTGGCAGGAGTTTGATGATGCTGTTGAAGACGAACCAGAAAATAAAAAAAAGAAGAAAAAGAAAAAAATACTTAAAAAATCATGCAAAATGTGCTCATGCTCGAATAAAATCGTGCAAAAAAAAAAAAAAGAAAATTAAATTAAAATTAAACAAAAAAACAAAATTTACCGAATGCAACGACGAAGCCGATTTGGGTTTAGATGCAGCGACATGCGCTAAATACTGAATAACTTTCTTCGTATTTTCCGTTTTCCCCGCGCCCGATTCACCACTAAAAAACAACAAATAAAAAATAAAAATTCCAAAAAGTAAAAAATTCACCTTTAAAACAACTCACGTGCATAAAATGGACTGATCCTCTCGATCTGTTAAAACAAAAAAGCCAATATAATTAAAAAAAGAAATTCCATGTAAAAACCACTTGTCGATAAGATTAGATTAAACAAAAAAATTCTTTTGATTTTCCATTGATTTAATACTCGGATTTAAATTTAAATATTAACCCAAGGCCACTCCTATTTAAATTCCAATTGATATCTGCAAATATCATCGTAAAAGAATTTAAATTTGTTAATAAAATTCAAATCAATGACGTTGTCATCCGATCGCATCGTTTTTCCTTTGAATCACGACGAAGGGGCGCAAGAAAAGGTGGAGGAGGGCGAAGTGTGGAGCCGGATAACAACACTCCTCTTATCGACCGCATTCCATCCATTCGTCAGCCGAGAGAAACATTTTAAACGAACAAACAAACATCCTGATTTAAAAACATCCTGAATTTCAAATTCTAGGAATATTTTTAAATATTTCGTTTGTTTTAAAAAAAAAATCGTATCACCTTGTAGCATGCTCCTATACGCGGTATCGGTGATGGCGAAAACGTGAGGTGGAACTTCATGTCGTTTCTTTCCTTTGTACAAATCGATTATTTTTTCGGAATAAATCGGCAGTTTTTTATACGGATTAACGACGACGCAAAAAAGACCGGAATAAGTCTGGAATTAAAAAAAAAAAAAATTAAAAATAATATTTTAAACAAATGGCGCCTTTATTAATAATTGGCGCCAAAGGGTTAAGACCCAATTTCGATTTTTTTTGCCCTTATAAGGACGTGACCCGATAAAATCAAAATCGCGATCAAATTCCCAAATAAAAAAAATAGTGAATTTTGCTATTTCTTTGTATAATTTTTAACGACTTAATATCTATGAAAAACACAACAGGTTCCGTCCTCGTTAAAAAAAAAGCCAATGTTGGGCCAGATGCCACTCGTTAATGACTCATCACCTGAGTCAACCAACTGAATTTTTTCAACTAATGTTCCGTGCGCTATTTAACTTTCACCTACTTTTTCCAACCGTCATTTTTACTCTTTTTTTGATTTTAAAATTATTTTTTTTTGTTTATTTATCGTTAAGTATCGTAAACGCCCCCGCCGAGCGCCATTAAAAGACAAAGAGGGGTTATTCTAGGAGGAGGACGATACTCACGTATATGAGCCCCGAATAATATCTGTCCTTTAAATTATGCAAAACGGACGCTTCGTTTAAACAGGTGAGTTCGGCCATGTCTTCGACTTTGTTAAATTTGGGCGGATTCATCTTTTGAATATCGTCTTTGTTGACTGCCATTCGTTTTCCCGATTCGATCATTTCCACTTCGACTTCGTCGCCTCTTTCGCCCTTTACCGAAGCCGCGGCGAAACCCACGGCGTCGTGCGGTACCCACACCAGTCGTTTGGCCGTCCATTCTGCTTGTACCGTTGGATCGTTGATTACTTTCCTATCCACGATTAGGTATTTCAAATCCGGATCGTTGTGGTCGAGTCGCGGATCGTTTTCCGCCATCGTTTTACGACGGGAGAATTTGTACGAACAAAAGGTTGGTTTTTTTAGATGGAGGACGGTACGGTTAACGACCCACGGTCGAGTGTCGAAAGCGAAGGTTTTTTATCGGTTACTTGCTCGGACCGGGTTTCTATACCGACTACGCTTCGCTCGGTTATACTCACCTCACGTGATTTGGGTGGTGCGCGCCGACTGGTGGTGGTGGTTGGAAACGGGAAAATATGGCCTCTTTTGATTTTAGGGTTAATTTTTTTGTTTTTCATTTTTTGGCCTAATTTAAGAGTTATTCACGATTTACCTTTTAAGGTATTGATAAATCAAATGTTTCGATCGTGTTTGTCCCGTTTTAGTTTTTTTTTTTTTTTAGGTTTATTTCTACAGGTCCATTTTGATGACTTTTTCTCGACAGATACAAAATGTTTTTTTTTTGTTTTTTTTCTATACAAAAAAGTATTTATACGACGATTACGACACGTAAATGTCCGAATTTAAATAAAAAATTTTTTTTAAAGTTTACAAACAATTTTTTTACTCGAGTCGCAACAAAAATTGCACTTAAAAAGACACGAAAAAATAATACCCAAAATTCAACATTTTTTTCTTTTTTTTTTTTTTAAAAAAAAGTAGAAAAGAAAAAATTAAAAAAATGTAGAAAATGAAAAAAATACGATTAAATTAATCTCTGGGATGAGCTGCATCGATTTAATAAATCGATGAATATTTTTTTTCAATTTTTTTCAATTTTTTTTTTGTACACAAAACACGAAATTTTTGTTTTTTCGTTTTCACGAACGACAACGAGTTACAAAAACATTTTTTTTATGTTTTGGTCGGGGTTATTTTTATAAAAATAATTGAAAATTAAAATTAAAATGTTTAAAAATGAGAAAAAAAAAAAAAATTGAGATGAATTATGTCGATTGAGTTGTTGTTGTGTCCGCTACGTTGATCCTTGGCGGGGTTTTCGCTGAAATTTAATTAAAATTATTAATTTGTTTTAATTGATGAATTTTTACTTACTTTGTGTTTGAAACAGACGAGTGAGAAGTTTTCTTCGTCCAAATGACAAGATTTTTCCAAGGCGCATGCGTAATGGTATTGTTCGGTGCAGCCTTTGTTGAGGCAACCTAATGTTGCACCGGTTTCTTTACATTTGCAGCAGATCTAAAATGGTGTAAAATAATAAAATATTTGTTTTTAAATAATATTTTAATAATAAATTACCATATCGGCAGCAATTCTCACAGCTTCTTCCAATCCGTACACTTTGTTCCCCGCCAAATATACCCCGTGCGACCACACGATACAGTTCTCGTGCACCCAAATTTCCCTCATCGTCCGATTAACGTCCGAACCAGCCGTAGACGACATCGCACCGTCGGTCCCTGACTCCGAATCCCTCGACCGGCGTCCCTAAATAATTTGAAAAAAAAATTTGAAAAAAATCGGATCAAAATCGTTCGGATGAGAATCGGATGGGAAAAAAATTACTTTGCTCGCACGATCGATCGGAGACGACGGTGAACACGATCCCATCTCGTCTCCGACATTTTTTTTACATTCGAAATACGGTCCGAATAAATCACCCGAGCCTTTGTAATGGCTTCCTTTACGACACAATTCGCACACCCACGTTTTGTCTTTCGTAACCGCGTCGTACTTGGCCGATAACGTACACGAAAATCCGATTTTCGCTAATTTTCGTTTCGTAAAATGCGACGCGACGACTGGCGGTGACGAATGTTTCGATTTTTTCCTTTTCCCGCCGCGTCCGTCCGAATTCGTATCGCGTCTCCGACCGTTCACGTTGACGACCGTCACCGAAATCGGACTGTCCTTCGGCCCTTCCACGTGCACGTACGGTCCTTGGATCACTTTGGGGCCTTGAATCACTTTCGGTTCCGGTTTTTCGGGTACGGTGATCACCGGTATCGGATTGGTGGAAACGGAAACCGAAACCGATTCGGGTTTTCGGTCCAAATCCGTGTCGGTCGCCGCGACTTTCGTCTGCACCGCACTCGATTTCTTCTTTTTCGGTATTATTTTCTTATCCGGCATTTCGTTCGGTGATTTCGGTTTGTTTTTACTACCCAACGGACGCCCGCGTTTCTTTTTCGGAGACGTCGTGACCGATTCGTCGCCGCTTTGTACCGACGAACCCGATTTCGGCCACGTCCACATCGGATCCGACGTTCTTTTCCTTTCGACCGTCGTCGTCATGGTCGGATACGACTGTCGGTCGATCGAGTAGGCGCAGTTCGGTCCGACGAGAAGCCTCGTTTTCAAATGCGCCGGCGAAATGTGGCTCAAATCGACCGTCCGTTGCTTGGCGAGCGCCGGATTGGCCACGACGGTCAAGACGGGGTTCGTCCTACGACATTTTTCGTCCGATTTGTCCGATTCGTGATTGGTCGTTTCGTCGTTTCCTTTGTCCGATGTTTCGTCCGTTTGTCGGAAACACATGGTTTGTTTTTTTTTCGGAGGACACGATACGAAATTCGTATCCGAAATTCGTTTGTCAGGTCCGTTAAATGTCCGATTCGGGTCCGAATTCAGAGCACTGTTGACCACACTCATTTTCCATCGTCCGCGAGGCGATCGGTCGGACACGACCGATCCGATCGATTCGCCGTTCCGATTACATTTTGCACTTTTATTGCAAATCTCGTTATTCTCGTCTAAATCTCGTAACGGGGATTTAATTCCGTTGCATTTCTCGTTCGGATCCTCCGACGTCACGTCGATTTCGGTCGGACTCGAGCGATTCGTTTTCGGATCGTGACACGACGATGCCGGAGACGATACGGACGACAAAGTCGATTCGACCGATTGCGCTAATTCACGTCCGACCAATTGCTCGATCGATCCGAAATTAGCGGCCGTTCGTGTCGTTTCACCCGGCGAATTTCGGACGGGCGTCGACTGCGAATCGGACATCACCATTTTCTGCAAACTCTGCAACGGATCCGAATTATTGGCGGTTCTCGGCGACGGTGACGGCGTCGTGGTCACCGGTACGGGATGCGGATGCTGATGGGCGGGTGGCGGTGGTCCGTGCGGCGAAAACGGCGGCGGCGAGAACGGTTTGTGAGCCGGCGACCGGTTCAACAACGGCGACGAATTGGCTAAATTGGTCGGTGCGTGACCCATTCCTGTCGGATACAAAAAATAACACGTAAAACTTCATCGCCGTCAAATCGGCACGAATTACCGGGAGACGGCGTGGTTCGCGGCGATCGCATCATCGGACTGGCCACTTGCGACCACGTTCCGTGTTCGTTCGATAGCATCATCTGGCGGTAATTGGCGGCAGCGCCCATCCCCGCGGATGGCGGCGGCGATCTCAAAACCGGATGCGGCGGTGGACTGCTCATTGCGTGATGTCGCGGTGACGCGTGATTATACGCGTTCGGTGGGTGCATCGAATCCCCTTGCACCGCGTTCGTGTCCCAATTCCGGTTCCCGTATTGACCTATAAAAAAAAAACCATTAAAAATAAAAATCAAATCCGCGCATGCGCACAACCGTAAATTTCGCTCGGAACGTATTGAGTGCCCTGACTTCCGCCATAAGATTGACTGTTCGTGTACGGTATTAATCGGGCGCCATTATATTGCTGACCGGAACCGGATGTCGGATAGTAGCCATATTGATTATGATTAACTATTTGATTGTCGTACGGATTTTCCGGATAATTACAACCGGAACCTGAAAAAAAAAAAATTTTAAAATAACCGGAAAAGGAAATGAGAAAAAAAAATTACCGGAATACGGATGATTTTGCGGATGTCGTGTTGGATACGACGTCGGTGGAGCGAAATTCGTATCGTGCGACCCCATGTGTTCCGGTGACGAAGCTGAAAACAAAAGCCGAGCATCGATTGACTCGTCGCGAGGTTCCCGTAACCAATGGCAACCGATCGGAAACGACTTTCGCAACCCCTACTTAATAACATCCATTTCCCCCCACATCAAAAATGATTAAAAAAAAAAAAAAAAAAATTTTTTAACCCCCATTTTTTTTCACGTCCACCATTTTTTTTTCTCGTTTATAAAACGTCGATTCGCGAGATCGCACTCGAGTGGGCATCGCTTAAGCCTCTCTCGCGGGCAATGCGACTAATCCACTGTTATAATCGAGGGGTGGGTTGAAAAATGTGGGTAAAATATTAATTAATACCAAATAGCGATACGCACTCTAGGGACGAATGGGTAAACTCAAGGTCACGACGTATGGTGCCGATAATAAAAAGTAAAATTTTAAAAATAATTTTTTTTTCAAATGTAATTAAATACGAAAGAATTTGTCGGTGTCGAATTAGTGGATTAATTCGACAGATTCGAAATTGAATTGTTTCGTATTCGATTTTAAATGTTATTAAGTATCGTCCTTTTACTTACCGACTAAACTCTGTCTAAGCACAGACACGTTCTCCACTATTTTATCGCAATGATCGGGCGGGATTCCCATCGAGTGCAAAGTCGACGATTGCAATTGGCAAACCTAGAAAAATACGAAAATTTTGTATTTTAGGGAAAATATATGAAAAATTTCGTTCGGATCAGAGATTTTCGCGTGGCGCCAGTTGTCAATGGCTAAAATGCAGCCATGATGGTTCCGTGATGAAACGAATGGTTGGCAACGAGCGTTCGTTTTAATAAAACTCACCTGCTGTAACGTTTTGAATCCGTATTCTTCGAATACGAAAGCGTATTGTTTACACATGAACGTTTCCAGCCAGCGCTCGACGGGGCCGGGCATTTTTGCCGCCTCCTCTTTCGCTGTATTTACGAATTTTGACGATAACTTTTTCTCGCCGAAATCACATTCATTATACGTCACGTGATTTTTACACCAAAGCGCCACCGCGTGGTAATTTTTCGAATCTTTTTAAATTTAAACGAGTGGCGCCACCGCGCGATGATTTTAAAAATTATAAAAATTATTTTTTATTTTAAAAATTAAAATTTGAATATTTAAATTTAATTTTTATTGAAAAAAAAAAATTTCCAATCGGTTCCTGAACTACAAGAAAATAAATTGACATTTAAGCGCTCTTGTTTTGCGCTTTTAAAAAATCAAAACAAAATTTGTTTTTTTTTAACATGGAAAAAATTGACGGAAGACGAACACGAAGACGAAAATGACTTAAAAAAAAAATAATTAAAATGAAATTAAAAACTGCAAAAAATCCACTCGGTTTGTTTGTAGGGACGAGCTGAGATGTGACGTCATGAGTTGAAAAAAAAAAAACCGTTAAAAAAAAAAAATTTAAATTGAGAAAAACCACGCAAAAATCTAATTTTGTTTTTTTTTTTTTTAAATAAAAAAAAATATGTAAATTAAGTAAAAAAAAAAAATTTTTTTGTTGTCACCATTCGACAGCAAATAAACTTCTACGCATTTTCTGCTGCTTAAACTGCTACTCTGCTTAACTGCCAACTGCACCGCCCTGTCCATAGACAAGTATCACCTCCCCACAGCACAGCACAGCATTCATTATAATTCAGCAAACTCCAACTCAGTAACAGCTCAGCTTACAACTGCAAACTGCGCCCTGTGGTTATAAGGAAAAAACACAGAGAAAAAAAAATTCATCAGTAAAATTAACATAGATTAACATAAAAATTAACATAAAAAAAAATTTTTTTTTTTCTTTAAATTTAAATTTTTTTTTTAAAATCCC
>JAQFZU010000473.1:0-25612 GCA_034696185.1 Henia vesuviana | reverse complement strand
GTATAATGGCCTGGAGGCATAAGGCATGTAGAGCTACACCAAATAGCCAGTAAATACTAGTAAATATGGCTCCGCATCCAAGAATATAACCAAACCTCAGATGCATGGTTGG
The DNA here is from genome assembly GCA_034696185.1 of Henia vesuviana. NCBI lineage: Eukaryota > Metazoa > Arthropoda > Chilopoda > Geophilomorpha > Dignathodontidae > Henia > Henia vesuviana. The sequence continues at coordinate 25,500 of JAQFZU010000473.1, read as the reverse complement.
TAAACCATTTAATAGTCAAGGAAGTTTTTGTCACCTGCTTTTCAATATTCATACAGATACTTACTTGTTAGTTATTATGTAGAATTTGAATTAAGATTAGTTTTGTCAGTTACAAAACGAGTGAGTCATTTAACTAAGATAAGAAGAAGCATAAACGAAGACCTCAAACAAGCAAGATTTTAAAATAAAAAACACATCAGTCACATCTGAAGTAAAAAAAAATCTTATCCAGTTCCTAAATTAATAAATAAAATTGGTCTTAGGATAAGTTTATACAAAGGTGTGCAAGAACTATCCCATTTTATTTGTCGTGATCCCAAGTGGATTGGCAACAATAATTCGCCTATCACTTTATCACTATTACATAAAACTACTGTAAAGGTTTTATAAGTAAATTATGTTAATTATTTCATGAGATTGCAATGTATATTTCAATTGAAATAGGCTTATTTTGTTCTCAAAATTTAATTAAACTGTTTTTAATTTTATTACATCAAATACTAGTTACTGGAATGAGAACTAAATGTTTTTTAAATGTTATATTAAAAGTGAAATAATTTCACTTTTCATATTATTACAGCAGCAGTGACTGTTGTTTTTCAAATAATTTAATAACAACAAATGACATTTTGAACTTGCTACTGTTTAGTTCAGAAATTTATATTATTTTTGAAACATTCACAATTACAGATTTCTGACAATAGATGAAACGAAAAGTTTGAGTCATGAACATATAAAAATGGATTTTTTTTAAATTATTTTTTAAAAATTGAATCGATAACAGAAGCAATAGCCATTATAACAAAATCACAAAGTACATTTACTGTATACTTGTATCATCACCATCATTTACAATCTCTTTCTCATTTACAAAATTGGCTAAAATATAATCCAGGTTTTGTTTCTTCTGTATTTTAATGGATTGCTCATATTCTGTTTTGACTTCATATCATATTCTGTTTTGACTTCATATCATATTCCATTTTGACTTCATATCATATTCCATTTTGACTTCATTTCTACTGAGATTTTGTGCAAGTTCTGGTCGATGGATTTGGACCTTTTTAAATTGAGCATTCAAAGTGAGTAAATTAACTTGAGTTATTTATTCACAATTTCGTATGTTCTTATTCATTTTTGAGGTTAGTTTATTGTGAATTTCACTCTTTCATCAAAACCTAAATGACCCTTTAGGTTATAAACCTTGGTCATTTTAGGAATTGATTAATGTTCTTTCTCCTTCTGGATTACAAATGAAGGTCGTACAATTTAATTTAATCTCATTTTCGCTGTCTTGCTAAATAAATTTTAGCTTGTGACAATTTCCTAATTCCATAACCCTTAAAAAACGAGTAAACCGTTTCCGAGTTTGTGCCAACAGCGCTCGAAACCAGTGAGTTTACTCGTGGGCCTGCATTTTCTTACTTCGCATTTTTGGTAATTTTGAAACATTTGTGGTTCCAAAATCAAACCGTTGCAAACATATTTTAAAATTTTTAATTTAAATTGTGGATCGTGCTCAAACTTCACTCATTACAAATTTGCTCAAAAAATGTTATAAAAAAATCGCAACAATTCTTTCTTTTAATAATGCCTCTTAATCACTTTTTGTGACCCCTCCTTGTTTTCCTTCTTCCTACACATAATTTTATATTTGTTTTCCAAATTCCTTTTTTAATTCATTATTTTTTATAGTTTTGAACCAAACTAAACTATCACTTTCTATTTGATTTGGCTGAATCAAAAACAAATACTGACAAACTAATTCCCATAAATAAGGTCAAAGTAATTCCTGTTGGAACAATACCATTCGAAATAAATCCCATTTAAAACAAATCCTGATTAATATTAATGATTGATTAATGATTGATCCTGCTGAAACAAATCTAATTTCCACTTGAAATAAACTTAACTCAACAAATCCCATTTGAAACATTTCCTGAAGATCCAATTTCCATTCGAATCTGAGGAAAGGGTCCTGAGAGAGTGGGGTAATTGACTGCTTGACCATCGACCTCTGACCATTATTGTATTTTATTTTAAGAACAAATGCATTGATTTTATTTACATTTCTGAGAAACCAATTTTCTAGCAGAAATAAAAAATAATAGAATTGTAAGATTTAAGATATAAGTTATTCTGGTGCTACCATTCAATGTATCAACATGTGTGAAAGTTCTTGCATCTCACATGGCACAGTAAACATTGAACTTGAATGCTGATATAATTTGAATGCATGGAAAACAGCCATGGAGAATGATACTGAATTTACAGGAATTTTGTGACTGCAATTTGCCTGAAAATTGCTGAAAATCAATCAGCAGTTTTACACCACACATTAAGATTTGCAAATGGTTTAACCAAACATTGAGCAAAGTGACAGCAGTACTCTGATCGAGTCGAGACTATCTCGACTCGTCTCGTTCGAGTTTCAAAACAAGACTATTTTTATACATCTCGAGAAGCAGTACGAGATCAAGCTCACATGTCATTGACATGGTCTCATCTCGATTAGTGCCTGTCCCGGCCAAACAGGCTCGTAATTAATAACTAAAATATATTTTCTGATTTCTTTATTTTTTATAAAAAAAAAAAACAATGAGTTTATGACAATATCGGTCTTCACACCTACCCTACTGGGCTATCAGTCCAATGGGGTCGGTGTCACCTTCAGCTGACTTCCAGCTGAAGACCGATATTGTCATCACCTCATAATTTTTTTATGACAAATACAGCAATTACTAAAAATACAGATAAGACAGAGGTTATCTCATCATTACAATAGAAATAACACTAGTCATCGACTAGTGACCCCCGTCTCATCTGTATTTTTAGTAATTTTAAGAAAAAAAGGTTTTGTTTTTTTATTTCCCTTTATTTTACAAGATATCTCCTCTCGTCTCAATTAAAGAGACGTAAACACCAAATACTATGAATCTCGATTTGAATTTTTCGAGTTGAGATTGCAATCAGCGCAACGAATTTCTATACGAGTCAAGATATCATTATCCCGACTCGATTTAACTGGATCGGAACACTGAGTGATAGTCAAAAAATTTGGATGGATTTTGTTTATTTTTTTTTTTTAATTTGTGCGACAATATAAAATTTGAGCAAATAATTGGCACTTTAAACAAAAAATGAGATTTTAAAGTAATCCCTTTATAATTCGGACTTGGAAAACGATCGCAATTAATGCCAACGAAATTCAAATGTCAAAAATAAGAAATTGCCTAATACAATTCACAAGATCTTCGGTTCAATTGGGTAAAGCCAATCCATGTGTTTTGACTATAGTGAATAAGAAAATGAATAAAACTTTAAACTAAAATATTACTGATAGTCCATTAATATGATTTTATGACATTAATGCTGTGTTTTGAAGTATATTTCTTTGTGTGATAAGATCTTGTGTTTCTTGAAAAGTTGTTTATTTATTATTCTGGCATTTTTGTTGAAATGAAGTATCTTGTGTTGTTACAACTCGTTATTATTTCTTCAGTATTTGTGTCTTTTTTTACAAGTTAATGATTAGTGATTTAATGTGTTATTTCTTAGTGTTTATGTTTGTTTATATATGTAGTGATTTTGTGTTTCTTTAGTGTTTTGTGTTTTTTAAAGTAGTTGTATATTATATGAAATGTTTGTTTTATGTAGTGTGTTGTTTTGTGTAATATTTTTTGTCCTGGTTATGCAAAGTTGTGTTTTGATTAAACTGTAATTCATACCTTTTGTTAGTTTCTGTCTTTATAAAGTGCTTGATGTGTATTTTAAATAGTTTTGTCTTGTGTTTCATAAAGTATCGTGTTTTATGAAGTATTTGCATTTTATAAGTGTTTCATGTTTTTTCGAAGTGTTTATGTTTTATAGTTTCATGTTTTATAAAATATTTGTGCTTTATAGTGTTTTATGTTTTCTGTGAAGCATTAGAGTTTTATAATGTGTTTATAATGTGTCATAATGTGTTTGTTTTAAATTCAATGTTTCGGAATATTTTTTGATAAAGGATTTTAGGTTCATAATCCTCGTGTTAATTTTGGTGTTGCATGTATGCAGTGTTTGAGCTTTATAAAGTTTTGTGTTTCGTAAAGATTTAGATTATGTAAGTCTAATGTCTGCATAACTTATTCAGAAATTTGTACTGTAAAAGTGTATTTAGGAATTTTCTTGGTGTGGTTTTGATGTTTTTGTTTTATTACTTGAATGTCAAAACCATAGCAAACAAAATAGATACTGCTAACAGACTGGAATCGAGTTTGGTTAGAATAGTCAGCAAGTTGTGGGTGAAAGAGCTGCATAATGAGCTCACAATTTGTAGTCTGGAACTGACAGGAAAGAAGGCTGCTCCAATTGACAGATTGATAGCAGATACATGCAAGAAACAACACATGGAACTCTATGTGTATTGGCTGAACAAACAAGCATCTGGGCAGGAAAATAAGGATTCAGTTGGTGAAGATTCCTCATCAAACTATGGAAGTAGCCAGCAACAATCGAATTTGTTGTCAACATTGCTCAACAAGATGAATGAAAGAGCTAGAGCTGAAAGACGTAGACAGGAGCAAGTTGAAAAATGTCAGGCAACATCAAGAAGAAATGCAGCAGTTTTTTCAAGATAATCAAGAAAATTAGAATTGAAGATAATCAAGGTAATGCGAGTGCACAGCAGGCACCCAGTCTGTAAGTGCACTCGACAATAGAAACAGCCAAAGCAATTTTTTTGTTTTTGTTAAAAAGTCAAAAAACATTGACACATGATTGAAGGAAGTGGAGAGAACTGCAGCAATATCATCGTGGTCAGAGAACTTGAAACTGTTAAGTGCCATTGCTCAACTGCATGGTACAGTAGAATTGGCACATAACTTGTGAAAAAAAACTGGCATCGTAGTCAGCTTGGAAAAAAACAGATAAACCCTCTGCTTTAAAATCTCGATTACTAACTCAGAGTTTTACACAATGCTAGATGCAAGGATGTTGCGCACCAATGAAACAGTTGTAGACTACACTCTAAAAAATTGTTGTGTAGTATACAAATAGGGACAAATGAGAATTTATAATTACCTATAAAAGCTTTAAGTTGCCTCTATTTGTCCCTATTTGTCTACCTGTACACCAAATTTTTTTAGAGCGTACAGTATAAGACATGCAAAAAATGCTCTTTTGGAAAAAGCAACATTGGCCTTACCTGATGAAGAAAGCATTGCATTATCTAAACCAATGCGGACACTAATATTTCTTTCGTGTCGAGCACAAAAATAAATACTGTGGATGAATTGATTGATGCATCAAAATTGTTAAATGCTTCTTGTATGGTCATCACATAACCAGCAAAAACATAAAAAATAAGACTGGGGCAACATCAGAATCTGCTAAAACTGTGCCTGAATGTGCACCATTATTTCGGCAGTGCATGGGCAAAACCCAAACAGCGTGCTTTAAACGTTGTGGTCTACAACATCTGGCAGCAGAATGTGTGAGTGAATTTTTTGTTATTGTAATTAATTTATCATCCTAACACCAGAAAGAGTTAAGAACAAAACCGACATGAACGAGTAGGATTGAGGAGGAGAAGAGGCTCAAAGAATCAGATCAATGGAAGATGCGAAAGCACGAGCAGTTCAAAACAATCAGCATTTATTCTTATTATGTAATCAGTTAGTTTGTTAGTTAGTTTAATAAATATAATTAATTTCTAACTGTGGCGAGTTATTTTACAAACAACAACACGACGTAAGAGAAGGACGAGAGGCCAAAGACGAGGGAAACGAGGACGACTAACCGAGGCGAAAACGATCCATCCACAGAATGTAGCAAATCCAATCAAAGAGAAACGGCATTGGAAAGCACAATAGCGTACTTTATAAAATCAGTGACCAGACCTTAAAATGATGGTTATGCACATGCAAAATGACAGTGGGGTGATGAAAATGTTAATACTTTGCTCCACACTAGTGAATTCATACACTATTGTGAAAAAGAATGCATTATAGAATAGAATTAGAATTCGTCCAAACATTGAGAGACGAATGTTCAAAGAACACTTGTAGAGAGTCAAAAAAAGCAATGGGTTTTGTTGACTTGCATTTTACTTTGAAACAAATCCTGTCAAAAATTATTGAGGCAATGAATGGTAGATGGAAAATAGATAAGTGTCAAGTTTTGAAAAAAGAGGTAAAATTATAGGGTTTTTTTGTATCCAAACAGGGTAAAAAACCGGATCTACAGCGAGCAGTGGACATCGATTGATACCAGAGATTTCGAAAAGTGAAAGATGTTCGACTATTTTTGGGCTTTTCAGGTTACTTTTAGCAATTGATACAAATTTATTCAAACAATGTTAATTAGAAAAGAAGTGCCTTTTGTCCAGTCAGCTGAATGTGAGAAAACAGTAAAACTGATAAAGAAAGAGTTGAAAAGATGTGGTTGATTGGGATGTTTCAAGGAAAACTGTAAAATCTTTGTGAGTGTGGATGCATCTTATGAAAGAATTAGTGCTTATCTGCAAAATGGAAAGTTAGTGACAATACCATTTACCAGCAAAAGCAATCCAGAGTCATATTGCAAAGCACATTCAAATGAGTTGGGGTGTTTGGTATTGCATTGAGCAGTAACTAAAAAATCCAAATTTTACTTGGCAGGCAAAATGTTTACTGTTTTTACTGACCATTCAGCAGTAACTCACTGTTAATAATAAAAGCAAAAGATAAATAGAAAATTTTCTAGGTATATGGTGGATTTGCAAAGGTTTCAATTTGATGTTAAGCACAAGCCAGGTAAAGACAATGTTGTACCAGATGCTTTGTCAAGAGCGTGTTTGCGGATGGAAGGAAAAATGGACATTTTGGGTGTAGTAGCTTTAGCCACATGTAAATTGAAAGCAAAATTGCAATTGCAATTGCAATTGGAATTTGCAATTCTAAAAGAAAAAAGTAGTCAAAAGACACAAGAATTGCAGTTGTTTTGCCACAAGCAGTCAATTGAGATGGTTATGAAGTAATAGCATTTGAGTAGTGGTCATTCAGATGCATTCCAAATGGCTACTCGAATATTGCAGAAATATTGGTGGCCATATTTGCGACAGGATGTAAAAGTATTTGTTAGAAATTGCGACAAATGTTAGCAACACAATTATTGAACAAATAAAGTGAATGGTTATTGGTTTGTTGAAGCCTACACCTATGTCAAGCTGACCTTTTGCAGAGATTGCTATGGATCATGGGGACCTTATTTAAGTAGCAATGAGTTCACGTGTAAGCTAGTTGTTGTAAACTTTTTTTCAAGGTAAATAATTGCAGTTCCCTTCAGAAATACATCATCAAACCTATTAAACAAGATTGGAGAAAATTTATATATCAACACTTTGGATTGCAAGAAAAGATCATTTCAAATGCAGGAACTAGTTTTCTTTCCAAAAACATGCAAGAAATGGCAGAGAAGGAAGGTACTGAAATAGGAAACTTTGCCTTCTGATCACCACGCTTCAAATGGCTTAGTTGAACAAACGATCTGCTCACTGTTGCAGGTATTGTGCAAGATGCCGGACTCGGAGAAAAGGTACAGTGAGAATCTAGATGAACCATCATTAGTGCCAAATACCAATGTTTAGGATTTGGCAAAGTTTTCTACCTTTGAATTGATCTATGGATTTTTTCCACGGATTAACAAAGAAAAAAACTTATGGTTTGAGGAGGAAGGCTTTGGATTGAAGAAACATTGAGGCAACAGAAATATAGCAAGAAAAAATCACTGACAAGGGAACGACCCGAATAAGACAATCGCCGATTTTTTTGAAATTGATGTCAAACAATTTGTTATTGGCATCAAAACTATGTCCGTTAATAAAAATGTTCACCTCTCAACCAATTATAATCTACGTGAAATCAAAGTTGGCACTTTTTCGCATTGACACCATGCGAACACAATTTGTAATTTGTAACACAATTTGTAATGATATCTGTTATAAGTACTTCTGCAGTTATATTACGTCTAAAAATCCATAAAAGTAATGTAACTAAAGAGTATTGCATTCATACATAGCCAAATTACAAAGTTAACTTGTATAACAATGGGAAAAGTGCTAACCTTGATTTGACATAGATTATTGTTGGTTGAGAGGTGAGCATTTTTATTAAAAGACATGGTTTTGATGACTATAACAAATTGTTTGACAACAATCTCAGAGAAATCGGTGATTGTCTTATTTGGGCCGTTCCCTTCTGAGTAAAACTCAAATACAGCAAAAGTCTATTTACAATTCAGGTAGAAAGTTTGTTACTATGGAGTAGGAGACAGGTTGCTTTAGTGCTAAAGACCGCAGAAAAGAAAATTTGCAGACCTGAGGGTGGATTGATTGAAATTTTATTGTTATGACATTTTTAAAAAATTAATTTGTTATTTTAACAATATCTTAGATTAATGAGGAAACTTATATTCATCATCGTTTTTAGTGCATTGTTAAAAAATGCATTAAATATAGATTAAAAAATAACAATGTCATCATAAACTAGCAATATGTAATGAGCTGTCACTATCTTACGAGATTTTTTTAATCGTTATTTAAACAATGAATACGATATATTGTTAAAAATATTGCTATTTCTATTTTAACAAGAAAATTTAATTGTTATGTCATAAAAATTGTTTGATGAATCCAGCCCCTGTATTCGGACCTCCATTCCAAAAAGGTCCTTCCATTCGTAATGGAAGGAAAGTTGTTTGATATTCATATGATTGGAGATGAGGGGCATTAAGAGTTGGAAGGTACATGTGGCTCAACTAAAATAGTACAAAACAATAATAAAGATAGCAAAGAAACAGAAAGTGTCATGAGAAAGTGTTAAGATCGAGAAGTATATTTCACCAGGGATGACTAAAGAGCTGTGTGGCCATGCAAGGAAAAGGTCCCAAGAGGGTGCCGTAACTAACCACTTAACCAGTGATCTCTGACCGTTTTTGTATTTTATTTTAAGAACAAATGTCTTTGTTTAATTTAGATTCAGAGAAACTGATATTCTAACAAAAGCAAAAAAGGGTAAAATTATAAAGTTTAACAAAAGTTATTCTGGTGCTTCAATTCAAAACAACAATATGTGTGCAAGTTCTTGAATCTCACAGTGAAATAAGTCATGTTGCAAAAAATCAAATTCAAACAATCAACCAATTCCTGTCGAAATAAATCATTTTGCAAAATAATTTTTTGGAAAAAATCCCACTCTCCATTTTATAGATAAATCAGTCAAGTCCTATTGTATACAGGTCATAAACTCTATTCGATCGTGAGATAGACTTGAATAGCATAAATTCAAAAATAACTTGTAAATGAAATTGGGTCATTTAAACTTGCCTACACTTTTTTCTATGTCAATGAGTAACCAAAAATGGCATGTATACTTAAAACCAGATACATTTACTTTATTCAGTCATTTGTGTTTCTTTCCAATCACATCAAATATAAAATTAGAATAAAGAAATAGATCATGTAAGTAATCCTGTATTAAGGTCCACAAGAGTTGGAGTATGGTTATTGTTTACACGGACCTAAAGATTCGAGAAATAAAGAGATCCAAGTAGAACAATCGCCAATAGTATGATGTCAGAACGAGATCGATTTTACCCACATGGAATAAAAATGCATTTAAAATACAACTAAATATATATTACACTTTAAATTACAATGATTTACATGTAAATGATTTACATGTAAATAGTTTTGGATTTGCGCTAAATTAGGAGATGAACTTATGAATCTAGAAAATACAGTGATTCGAGAATTCCCGGAAATTCCCGTTAGTAATTTCAGCTATGAAATTCCCAAATCATTTTTTTTTAATTTTTCAAATATTACAACAAAATCCTAAACTGAACAAAAAGAGTACTTATATAAATAAAAACTCATAATCATCAATTTATTTACAAAGGTACTGTGAGTGGTGTGGATGCAGTGACAGTCAAGCATTCAAGTGATAAGATAGAGATCAAACAACTATTTTGTATCAAACTGCACATTCAACATTGGAAAAGTACAACAGAACAAACTGAAGAACATGACAGATCATAGAATCTATCATTCTTACAGTTTTGGCATGGGTTTTTAGATACTACCAACATTCTCACAGGAGCTACAGAACATAATTAGTATCTTGTAACAACAAACATAGAAAAAACAACAATACATAATAATTAGTTTTAAAGTTAATAAAAGCAACAATCAAGAAGTAAATAAAGTCCGCTTCATACTATAATGTGTGCAACAACATTGGATATGTGACTGAAGACATTTCACTTCATTAGTATTCTTCGAGCGCTGACTTTTTCACATGAACACACAATCAATAGAAAGCAGTGTGTAATATAACCAATAAGATGTGGAATTTAATATAATTTAATGATTAATCTTTTTATGTAATAAATGTTGTTTCTGACTATCTCTAGATGGAGCAGATAAATGATGTCACCAGTGGGAGCATATAAAGGAGCAGTTTTGAGCGGGATAGTTTTATTATTTGCAATTAATGATCAATTTAATATGTTTGCGTAGCATATGTAGTTTTCGTTAATAAATGTATAAGTAGTTTTTCCATTTAAAACGAGCGCAATATTTTATTACAAAACAAAGAACGGTCGAAGAGACGGTTGAGCTCATAGGTATACATATATCACGAGCAATTAAGTAAAAAACAAAGAATCTGGAATGACGGAGAAAACAAAATACCGACCCACAAGTGATAGCAGAAGATGGTTTGGTAAAAAATAACGAAGTGAAATAAAGGACAAAAAGTGTTAAGTAAAGTGAAGTGTTATCTTAGTGAAAAAAGTGAAGTGCAACTAAGTGAAACAACGAGGGATTACCGGTCGATCCATATACATATCCGTAAATCGATCTCCCTAAACCGAAGAATAAACGAAGAAAAATAAAAACATCAAAAACTGTAAGTAAAGTAGGTGTGTTAACAAATTTGAATTGTGTTATGGTCGAAAAAAATGGTGGGATACTTAAAACGCAAAGATTTGTTGTCGGAGGCAATCCTTGAAGACGAAAAACCTGAACCGATAACGGGGATAAAAATTTCGATAAACAAAGAAATGACAGAAAAGAATGGGAAAAAAAAACGATGCAGCATATGGAGCAATTTTATTAGCGCTATCAGATCCCCAAGTATTAAAATATTCGGCCATAGTGAGAGCAAAAGATTTATGTTAACAAATAAAATCCGATATGGATGAAAATAACGAAGAAAATCGTCAAAAAGCAAGAAGAGAAGTTTCGGCACTAAAATGAATAAAACTGAATAGGTGGGAGAATTTATTGATACAGAAATGGCAGCATGAAATTATGCAATTGAATTGGGGGATCAAATAATAACTAAAGATCAATTGGTGTTTCAATTGTTAGATGGAGTGAAGAATATAACGAAGTTGTAAGTCCTAAAAAATAGTAATAGAAAGAAAACGTTAAAACGTGTTAGAGATGCGCTGATCGACAAAAAAAATAGACGGTTGCGCAGACAAGAAGAATGCCCAATTCGTCACAAAGGGCGATTAGCAGCGTCTGAAAATCAGCATGGGAGGAAGCAAACTTTTACGAAGTACAATCGAAACGCAGGTAATGAAAAAATAGACAATTTAGTGATAGAGAATATAAACTAAAATCATTTAATAGTACGAAAATGGAACATCCCGATCGAAATGGTTGTTGGTCGTGCGGGAAATTAGGACGTCGGCGATCAGAATGCTGCCGGGCAATAAAGTGCTATAATTGCAAGGGATTCAGGCACAAGGCCCAACAATGTGGAAATAAGCAAAATGAAGTGAAAGGAAATCAAGAAAAAGAGAAAAAAGAAAAACAAGGAGCACGAATGACCATATGTAACGAAGAAGACTAAGGAAAGATGATAATCCGCACCATGGACCCGGCATGGTATAGAGATAGGTGGTTCAATGCAAATTGGTGCCAAATGAACCCGATGATAAAATTGGTGTTAGTTCCACCAACTCCATTGAACGAAGAAGAACAAGAAGCTAGAAATAATCTAAGAAAAATAATGGAAGAAATCTGGAATCAAAAACAAGAGAAACCAATGGATGAAGAAACACCAGTTAGAAAGCATTAGTAAGAACGAGGAGGACGATAAAATAAGCAACGCAGGAGGAATAGAAGAATTACCTTACGTTGAAGCAAAAGATGATCAGGAAGAAGCAAGAGTGAAGCAAAAGAAAAAATTTGACAATTTGCCTGTTTAGCAAATAATCGAAATTGATGGAAGAAAGATAAAGAATGAGCCACAAACGAAGGAAGAACACAAAGATAAATGGCCAGAAAGAAAAGTGGAAATCAAAGTTATCCCGCCACTAATGAGTTTGAATCTGCATTTGGGTCCATTTCACCTAAACGCACTTGAATCGATGATGGTGACATTATGACGAATAATACGAATGAAACAAGCAGAAGGGAGAAACGATTTTACTCCATAGGAATTAAAATGCATGAGAGACAACGAACAATTGGCTTTTCAGAGATCGATGAAGGATGCAAAATGGGGATCGCAACGTAAGAAAACTTTTAATAACTGTAAACAATTAGTACAAGAGAAAGAAGCAGCATTTCCAACTACGATTAATAACGATAACATTATGGGAGAATGGTTAGTTTATTCAGGAGCAACAAGTCATATGACTAATACTGTTAATTATTTTGGGGAGAAAATAACGGATGATGATGTAGAAATAAGAAATCAATTAAGGCAATCGGATGAGGCACAATAATATTAGGACAACATAATGTAAATGTATTTTTTGATATTGTGTTTTATGTACCAAAATTAGATACGAATCTCTTATCTGTAGCAAAATTAATAAAGGATGGGTATCAAGTTTAATTTTCAAGTACAAGTGTGATAGTATTTAATAAAGTGTCAAATGAAATTATATTAAAAAGGATAAAGTACGAAGTAAATATATTGTAATGGCAGACGTGGAGTCTCAATCTTTTCTAGTTTATAGACACAATTTTGAATTATATGATAGATGAAAAACAATGCTATTGGCACAATCGGTTAGGACATGTGGGAAATGAATGTTTGCAAAAAATGAGTAATACTGAAAGTGTAAGGGGAATGAAAGAATTTAATAAGCAAGGGATAAAACAGTGCGAAATTTGTACGAAGAGAAAGATGACGAGTCCTGATGCATAAACGAAGTACCAGTATACAAACGAGTGAAATTAGTAGAATTAGTTCACATGGATCTGATAGGACCAATACATCCTATATCCTTGATGGTGCACAATATATCCTAACAATGGTCGATGATTTTAGTACAATGGTCTAAGTAGCTACTATTGAAAAAAAATCCGATGTGAGTTATGAGATAAAAAACTTTTTAGTTGAACAAGAAACTCAAACAGGAAAAAGATTGAAACGATTACGAACTGATAATGGAGGAGAATTTTGTTTAAAGGAATTGAAGGGTTTTTTCCAGGAAAAGGGAATATTACATGATCTTACTGTTCCGTACAATCCACAAAGCAATGGGGTGGCGAAACGAATGAACCGAACATTAATTGAGACTATGCGAACGATGTTAGATGCTAATGTACCGAAACCATTTTAGGCGGAGGCAGTACATACTGCTGCAAAAATACGAAATATGGTAATTACTAGAGTGACAGGGAAAAACGCCATATGAGGCATGGAACCAACAAATACCCAACGTGTTTTTTTAGAAGATATGGTTGTCAAGTAGAAATTGAAGAAAGGACATTACAGGGCAAGCTAGATAGCAGAACTTTCTCTGCTATAATGGTACGGTATACAATACACTGGAGGGCATATAGAATATACAATCAGAAAACCAATAAAGTTATAGAGGAGAGAAATGTACAGTTTTATGAATACAAAATGCCATGGCAAATTGTGAATCATAATAAACCCGTGGAAAACAAATGGTTAGAATTAATTTTAAGTAGTGATGACAGTGATAGGGAAAAAGACACATGAACAAATAGAAGAAGTTGACACTGTTTTACCAAAACTAATAGAGCAAGAAAGAAGTAGAGGAAGACCAAAAGGCTCATCACGAGATGTATTACGAGTAAGGGATTACGAATTATGACCTGAAAATGAATTACAATTGCAAGACAGTGGGGTACGAAGATCCACACGATGCAGGATAAACAAGGGGAACAAACTAATCAGATAAATGAAGTATTTATGCCACGGACTTATTCTGAGGCAATGAATTCAATATATAGGTTAAAATGGCAAAAAGAAATGGATATAGAAATGCAATAAAGGAGCATGCAGTATGAAAATTGGTAGTACTTCCGATAGGTGGAAAGGTGATAAAAGTAAGTGGGTATTCAGGATAAAAATGGATGAAAAGGGAAATATTATTAAGCATAAAACATGTTTAATAGCAGTAGGCTGTAATCAGCAAGTGGGAATTGATTATGAAGAAACTTACTCACCGGTTATACGTTTAAAAACACTCACAGCAATAGTAAATGAAGTAGCCAAACAAGGATTAAGATTACATCAACACGATGTAACAGCTTATCTACACGGCAATTTGGAGGAGGAAGTATATCTGAAATTGCCAGTAGGTTTCGATGATAAGGAAGCAAAAGTATGTAAACTTAGGAAACGTTTATATGGGTTAAAGCAGGCGGGAAGATGTTGGAACAAAAAAATACACAAGGTCATTATTGAGGCGAAATTCAAACAATTACCTGATGATCCGTGTTTGTATTACAAATGGGAAAAACAAGATTTCATGTTGATAGGATTGTATGTCGATGACATAGTAACATTAACAACAAAATTAAAAATGGAACAACAAGCAGTCAAAGAATTCCAAAGTAAAGTCAAATGGAATAATATGAGAGAATCGAGTTTCATATTGGGTATAGAGGTAAAGCAAGTAAATGGAAGAATACGATTAACATAAAGAAAATATATGTATAGAAGAAATGTTAATCAGATTTGGTTTGGAAGATTGTAACACGGTTGTAAATCAATAAGTGGAGACTGTGAAGAAGAAGAACATGGACAAGAAAGTAGAGCAATACCCTTATAAAAAATTTGATCATTTTGAGATCATTCTTAGATCATATGCAGGTCACTTCATCATTTTCAAGTCATTGGGAAATCATTTTGATCAGTGAAGTGATTAAAAATATCTTTGATCATAATTTTGATCAGAAAAGTCCATAATGTGATCAAAAACTGATGAAATGATCAAAAATGATCAAAATTTGACCACATTTATTAAATAAATGATTAGAAAATGATCACTAAATGATGAAATTTTTTTTATAAAGGTTTCAAAAATGTATCAGGAATATATTGGTAAGTTAATGTGTCTGGCAGTTAACACAAGACCAGATGTCAGTTACACAGTTACAAATTTAATTTAATAAGGAACCGAAGCGAATGCATTTGGAAGCGGCGAAAACGGTCCTAAGATATCTGAACAATTACGGATTGGAATATGGAAAGGATGAAAGAGATTTAAAGGTGTTCACAGATGAAGACATGAAGACATTACATTCCAGCTGGAATGTAATGAAAGATGCGAGAGGGTTCTCGGGGTATGTAATTAAAGATGGGGAATCAATCCTGAACTGGCGATGTAAAAAACCAGACTTGGGGAAGTTACTTTTTAAAAGTAACTTCTCGTTACAGTTACTATTTTCAAAAAGTAACTTCTCGTTACAGTTACTATTTTCAAAAAGTAATTTTGTTCTTGCAAAGATATTTTTTTCAAATAGTTACAGTTACTGCAGAAAATTCAGTTGTTACTTTGTACGTTATTTTTATTTTAATAAAAATTATGTGAAAGCCGACAATCAATCAATTTATCAATTGTTGGCCCTCCCCAGAGAATATATTTAATTTTTCAAATAAATTTTTTTAAATAATTAGTTTTAACAAAAGATGAGATTTATAAAGCCTTATCTTGCCAAAAATGTTATTCGTAACTAATCTTTCTTAAGTGATTTGTTAACATCAATTAGATTTTGCAACAAAAAAGGTTTCATGATAAATAAAAATGCTCTAAACCTTTTAATTTGGCTCTGCTATAGTAACTTATAATTTTTGTTACAGTTATTAAAAATATGTAACAAGTTACTTGTTAAAGTTATTTTCTTTAAAAAGTAACTTGTTCCAGCAAAAGTTACTGTAAAAGTAATGCGTTACTTGCCTTACATTACTACCCAAGGCTGTAAAAAACATAAATTTGTGGGTGAAAGCTCGACAGAGTGCAAACAAGACGCAATTGCAGATGGTATAAAGGAATTGTTATGGATAAAAGATTTGCTGGAAGGAATAGGGGTGATGAATAAAGATGAAAAGTTGGGATTGTATACAGACAGTTTAAATAATGTCTTTATGTTAGATAAGGGAGTACAAAAGGCAGAAACTAAGTACTTAAACCAAAAAAATCATTTCATTAAAATAAATTTAAAATTAGAAAATGTAGAAGTAAATCACACACCTACAGAATTGCAACAGGCAGATTTGCTGACGAAGGCATTAACTGGAGAAAGCTTAAGACGAAATGTAAGTTAATTGAAATCAATTGAAATGTAAAGATAAATCAAAATTACGAGGGGATTTGTGGGATTTCGTATAATTTCAACATGTATTGCAATGTATTCAACATGCACTGCAATGTATTCAACATGCATTGCAATGTATTCAACATGCACTGCAATGTATTCAACATGCACTGCAATGTATTCAACATGCATTGCAATGTATTCAACATGCACTGCAATGTATTCAACATGTATTGCAATGTATTCAACATGCACTGCAATGTATTCAACATGCATTGCAATGTATTCAACATGCATTGCAATGTATCCAACATTCATTGCAATATATTCAACATGCTTTGCAATACGTGTTTGTTGTTTACATGGGTAAGTATTCTTCAATAGTAAGCTATTTAATAATAAAATTTGAAGTTCAAGTCAAACAATAACTTTCTTCATTTTTCATACCAATGCCTACTCTCTATTCACATTGTATGTGTGAAGAAAGATAACATTAATTAATTTTTTTTTCATCTTCAGATAAATATTATTTTAAATAAAAATAAATATTATTTATAATTTTTTTTAGGTCTGGGCAGATTTGATTAAATGTTTTCAAAAACAGTTTTTTTATATACAAATAAAACAACACAAAAACACAAAATGATAAGTCACACGTACAAGCAGTCTCATACGAACTAACCAATCATGTGGTGACCAATCAGTCCCATTATGATATCAATTTGCTAAAGCCATAAGCACAAATTTCTCCAGTCAGAACCATTATGCCATTACTGATTCACCCCAATGTTTTTTCAGTCCCAGTTTTATATCATCTTATATTTGTTCATGTTTACCTCTAAAATTTCTAATAAATACTATTAAAGCACTTTTCACATAAGCTCATCAAATACTTGACCTTGTAAAAAAACTGCTTCTGTGGATTTATTCAGGCAAATTTAATTGAACTGCATTTTATGATCTTGTTGAGAAAATCTTTCACTGCATAACTAATGAGATTCTTATTCATACGGCAATCATAAAATAAAAAAGTTCACTTAAATTAAATGAAGTAATTTCAAAATGGTCTATAACCAATGCCCGTCTTTGCAGGTAATCATATAGAAAAATTTCAGCTTGTTAAACCAATGGCATAAAAACTGAAAAATGTCAACTCCTAAATAATGATTTAAAGCTTTATGTTAACTTGTGGAGCAAATGCAAGTAAAACATATTTATTGACTCCATTTTAAATACATTAAAAATGTACAAGAAGTATCACAAATATGTTATAAATGCATTTTGCAATGCATTCTATACACGACAATAGCATTCAAAGCTTGATATTTAGTTTTATTTAAGTGATTTGCGACTTTTAATGACTTTTAGAATTTGCCAAATGTCAATTTTTTTTGAACACATTTTTGGAAAATACATTATAAAATGCACTTTTAAGAGTTTAGGCATATGCTACTGATTGCAAAAGTTACAAAAGGAAACGGATAAGTCACAAATTTGAGACTTTTATAATGCAACATAGAACTTGCATTTTAAAAGTAATGACACAAATATGACTTCATTTCCGATTGTAAAAGTCAACTTATACAACCTTTAGTAAAAATCATATAACGTAAAGAGCTTTGAACGCAGCTAATGTCTTTTGAAATGCATTTTAAATATTTGGCAATGCATTTGCTGTACTAACTACATTTTAGTACATTTCAAATGTATAAAAACATATTCAAAATACATTGCAATGCATTTTTGTTCCACATGAGTTATGACCCAGCATAAATACTGTGAATACAATGAAAACATTAGTGAACACTTACACAAAACGTTAAGGTAAATTCGTTTGCTCTTTCGACCGCGAAACGTCTCGTGATAAGCAGAACAGTTGAGACGTGCTTGGTTGTCCTCACGCGTGATATACAGATCTGTCGCTGCTTGACTGAGCCAGGTGAAGTCAGGTTGTCTCACGTTTCGTCTTGCCGAAATTAAGCTGATGGTGCTGGATGATGTTAGTTTCTTCCACGAGACCGTAGCATTTGGACTTCCACAACAGACAGTACAATTTGCAGTGATATTTGTCCCTTCTTGGATGGTAACACGACCGTTTTCGATAGGTAATTTGCCAATCCACATACCACTTCCTGTTATTTCGACTTTCATTTCATCAGGTTCAACTGCAATTTAGTAAACAAGCAAATTAATTCTACATTTAACCACAATTAAAACGTTAAAAACTCATTAAATGCTTTTTATTGTTTTTTACTATAATTAAAAATATGTATAAGGAAAGTATAAATTAGTTACCTAATTAAAATCTGACATTATCAATAGTGTGAGTTGCATGAATTATGAATGCATTCATAGTATGCTATTTATGTAATTGTATTTATTCAGTGCTTTCACACCGGATTGAAATAAATTTTGTAACGAATCTTAAAATTTGACATTATAATAAACTTCGTGCAGATTTTAAGGGACTGCAACAAGTTTAAAACCACAATCATCGTAGGAAAATAAATCATCAAATAAATTAAAATCAAATCAACATTTTTATAAATCGCAATATTTATCATTGCAATTTAAAGTCATAAATATTTAATTTGCTATTTTATACTTGATGGATTTGTATGTTTCAATTATAAATCGATATAATTTAATTTGCTGAAATAAGTCGACTCAAATTGCTACTAACATATCTAAAATTTTGACATTTATAGCTGCAGAACATTTTTCTTATATTTGGTCTGTAATCCATTATGATATTTGGTCATAACGTGAGATAATATGACACGCTGCAATGTTAATTACAATGTAATGCAGTTTGAGCCAATAGACTTTTATTATTGAGATCAGAAAATTTCTAATATTTCAGACTTTCAAATTCTCAAACAACTGGAATTTTAAACGTTTGGTTCGAGTGTGGAAATAGTTTTCGATAAATATTTTCTTGAATTTATAAGACTGTAAGAAAGCACATTTAAATTTATAATTGAAACATGATTCGACAAGGAGGTGCTACAAACTCCGATCGCTCCATTTGTTTTATATTTAAGCAGATAAATACACTACTGTTTAAATAAAGTACTGATTTCAACTAGCAACTTTTTGAAATATTATTTTGTTAAGAATTTTAACAAACATCAGTCTTGTACACATTTCAAATAAAATTTTTTGTACATTTTTTTATTTCGAATGAAATTTATGCAACATTCACGTATCCTAATTTCAGAATTGTTATCGAATGTAATTTACATGCCGAATAACGAATTCAGATGTAACATCCATTTTTCTGAGTCCCTGAATTCAAGCATCCCAAGAACCAGTAATTTAGTTAAATTTAGGTCGTTTAAAAACGAAATCAAAAATCAAGAAATCGATTAAGAATGCAACTAGATTTGATTTCTGTAAATAACATAATGGATCGAATATCCAAAAATTGTAAAACTTCAGCTACAATAACGAGATTCCTGAATTTAGATATCAATACGAACCCATAAGGATGCCTGAATGCTGCACGAAAATTCATTAGTCATATTTTGTATTTTTAAAACCATCGAGTTATCTTTTTGAACTTTTCAATGCTTGGCACCGTATTCATTCTGGATGTCATTAAATTAGGAACAGTGATTAGTGAAGGTACATCTCAGTTGTTCGTCG
This sequence comes from Henia vesuviana, assembly GCA_034696185.1. NCBI lineage: Eukaryota > Metazoa > Arthropoda > Chilopoda > Geophilomorpha > Dignathodontidae > Henia > Henia vesuviana. The sequence goes on along the minus strand of JAQFZU010000473.1, from coordinate 5,294 downwards.
TGGCTTTAACCACCTCGTAAAAAAAGGAACTTAAAAGAAGCAAAAGCGAAATAAAATCTTTTTTTGCATTTTGTAATCACGTCGGTTATTATCACTACATTACTTTGAAAACCAATGAATTTGATGACTCCAAACAGATTACGGCAATACCTAAAAGAGTGACGAGTACAGGTTTTGACGAAACAGTGTTGCCAACAGTGGTCAAGTCTGATACGGTGCATTGCCACGTTCCACTGTGATGTTCGAGGTTCGTGCCGATGAGACGCAAACTGCAATCTCCATATCTCGGTGATCCTTGCCAATCGTATTTACTGATCCACATTCCTTTCCCGATGACTACGGGTTGTCCATTGCGCACCCACTGGCATTCTACGTCGTGGTTGAGCGTCGAACGACAAGCTAAACTGGCGTTCCGACCAATTTTCAGCTTTATCGAGTTTGGCCGATCCTTTAATGTCAATGCAGCTCCCACTAAAAAGACATCTGAAAGAAATCAAACATAAAATTTCTTAATATTAATAACTTGGATGATTAAAGAACCTCGTCAGATAAATCACACCGCTTCTTCTACCAAAAAAATAATGGCCAATGCTTCTCTCGGAAAAAGCGAGAGTAGAAGCCCGGCAGACATTTACAGAAGCGTACCCGAACACGTCCACGTGATAGGTTTCGCTTACACTTTTTTTCTAAAAATGTTTACACCGTTGACTTTGGTCAAAACATTAAATAAAAATTTTTTAAAACCTTGATTATTCTCGTCACGTAAAACATGGGTTTTATTGACGAATTCTGGCTAATGTTTGGAATTTTTTAAAAATAATATTCTCGCTAAATATTCAAAGTAAGTTTTAGGAACCGAAAAAAAAACTATGTTTTTTTAAATTATGCTATTATCTTCATTAATTTTTCTTAAAGTTGAAAAAAAAATTATGCCTTTTGATTGCCACCAAAGTAATACTATTTTCACATCAATAACTTGTTCAATTAAATACACGTTTTAGCACAAACATTTGTGTACAATCATTTGCAAAATATATTTGAACGCATCTCGAACAACATAATAATATTTTATTGTTATAATATTATCCAAAACTGCTTTAGTGTCTGTTATAACCCTAAAGTAAACTAATTAATAATTCCTGCTACGAGTTGCATTACGTTTGAAAACATAATTCTAAAAATTGTCTATCGAATGGGAAAGTAACATTTCATTAGCTAGAATTATCTAAATTGAAGTCGATATTTAAATTAATGAAATTACTAGAAAATTAACGTAAGAATCGTTCCTTTCTCTATTTATTGCCACACGTTTGCAGAACTTCCTTCGGATACACTTCGTAGGCATCAGAAACATTTTTTTGCTGCGGTACGACAGTTGCAATCGAAAGGCAAACTCGTTCGTGCACAATCCGTAGCAAGCATATTCTTGTACAAAAATCAATCCCACCATCCCACAAGTTATCGCAAAAAAAACCTTATCTGAATTATAAATCCTCAATTTGGGCCGTAACATTACCTAACACTAGAATAATGCCGAGCATTACAGCCGCGATATATACGACCCCCCACATCATTGCACGGTAAATGCACTCTTCAATCCATCCGTGTGCTCAATCTGGCTTTAAATCTGCAAAGTAAAAAAAAAAATGCAAAATTAAAATGCCGAATAATCGAGCCTACACTCCCCCCATTTAAAATGCGATTTTTCCCATCTTTTAACCTGTTTGCGACAATAAAGGAATTAAATCTCTATGGCCACCATCACCATCTCATGCAGAGTCGAATCCATTGTCGACCAAAAGGGGTCGCTACGGAGCAGGATGCTGCGTTGCCGTGGTAGCGGTGACGCACGATTGCGTCACGGCATTTGGAGAAACCACAATCCAAGTGGAAAGTAAAAATTGCGATTAAAACCGTAGAATGCAGATTTTTACTCCCTTTCCATCGATTAATATTTCTTAAAGTTTGGAAATAAAATAAAAATATACCGTTCGTCAAATATTAGGTCGTTTCCTGAGTTTGCGAAAGGAAATCGTTCATTATTAGTAGTCAGGTTGAGCTCGTGACGGCCTTTGATGGATATAATCCGAGTCAATCGTAAAACGCATGTGTATAAATACTGCATTATCGATCACATCTCGTTTTTCTAGCGGTTTAAACCGGGCGAATTTCTAGCATTGCTTTAAGACCGACTTAAAGAGCAAGTGCCAAATTAGTAACTGGGTAAAAGGTGCTTTAAACCAGTTAATTTTTTTTTTATTTTGATTTTATCGAAAATTCAATTGAGAAAATTAAATTTTTCACGTTATTTCCGAAACAGTTTTCAAACGACTTATTTTATATCTGCCTTTTCAATTAATGGCTATTTATTTTTCTTTTATTCTCTAATGATGCAATATCGCATAAATTAATTAACCGAATGAAGAATCGGGTGAGCCATAAAGCCATAAATATATTTCATAAACCTAAACCAAAACCCCAAAACATTAACGAAAACCACTATGGAAAAGAGCAATGGCGCAGCATCTGCATCCTCTCCTAAAACGACGCAAAGAAATCGATTTTCCTCTTCTCGCACGATAAACCATTGCAAACCAATTTTCTTTTACCGCTAATCCGTGTATCCAACAGTGATATCCCGATATTTAAATCGGATAATATGCGATGCCGTTCTCGATGTGCATTCTGCGGCTCAGGTATTGCGCAAGGTCTCAATGACAGCCGCTGTCGTTCGTACTCGGGTGTAAAATAACAACTTATACGGTTCGGACTAACCTTATGCGCTTATATACATCTCCATCGAAAAAAAACGATTGGCAAAATATATAAAACTTCGGTGTCACGTTTAATAACTGCGATCTGATTCCAGCAGTTGACCGTTTTAAATTGCACCTTACGTTCTTCACCCAAAGATGGCACGATGGCACCAGACTATGGTGGCTCAGAAGGTCAACCCAGTTTTTTCAAACAGTTTCAAGAAATTATTTTCAATAAAAATATTTTTACATAAAGTATTTTATTTACAAAAGTATTTACTTTGTGTTTTTTATGTAAAACCAATTTCAAAGTTTTCAAATTGTCTTTGCCAAAATTCTCAAAAATTATTTAACTTTTTTTTTTTTTAATTTTTTTCCTTAATTTAATTCACAATTCATTATCAAAAATGTTTCTGAAATGTGTTTTTGGCATTGAAAAATATATCTCTTAACTTTGAGTCTTGACAGTAGGGGGGACCAGCTTACACTGATCTGTTTACTCTTGCTGTAATCTGATTTCTCCTACTTGGTAACAAAACTGTCTTTAAAATGAGTACTTATTAAAAAAAAAAAAACTAAAAGGTATAAATTTACAGAATACATTTTTAATTTTTACAGTTTCTTTCATTTTATGTTTTTTAACCATTGAGAACAACTTTGTAAACAACAAAAAAATCCTTAATTAAAATTTTCATTATGAGATTTTAATGTTTGCATTAAAAAATCAATGAAATATGAATTAATAATTTTCAAATTCTTGTGACCATCCATTCTGCCGCCGCTTGGATACGGATTCCAGGCAGCAGTATTGCAGATAGGACACATAAATAATTTGAGATAGACGCGAGATTTATAGGTTGCCAAGCCTTTATTATCGGCCGCAATTTGCAATCACCGCCAATCCCAAAGCTTCCTATGGTTTGCCGGCCTTTGTTCTGGTATCTAGGATACCCATACGAAGCCATATTATCTATTACACACTAAATGGATACATGAGGTAGCCGTATGTGCCTCTCATCCCTCGCACAACATTTCCCACAACCACCGCATGGCCACCTGAGCAACCCCGCTCTTCTCTCTCACCAAGATCAGATATTACCTTTGTCCAATTGTTCAGATGGAAGATTAACAACTGCCAATACTCTTAGGATTGTGCCACTTTAGGTGCTGCAGTGGATGCACTCTGGGGTCATCTGACCAAGATCCATGCTGCTTTCTAGTGACTGATTGGTCACATTTCCCCCCGTGATGACCTGCCAAAGAAACCTCCCTTGATGACCTGCCCTTTCTTTGGCGGCAGACTATGGCAGCAGACTATGGCAGCGTGGACGGGCATGTGTGGAAGAGGGCGAAAACGACTGCCCAGGTGCAGTTAAAAACAAACATCACTAAAGGGAAGCATGGACCCCCGGTCAGGTGACCTCGGGGGCAAGTCCATTAACGCGAGCTGGGAGGAGCAACCCCTAATCCATAGTCAGTCTGCTTCCACCCATCTCAGAGATGAGACAGGCAGTGGCAGAGGTGGATATTCGGCCCATCATGGTGATGAGTGGGGTTACCCAGTATCGTTAGTAGTGGATGTAGCAATGGCTGTACGGAGGTTGAGAGTATGTATGACTGCCCCATGTAGTCGGAATGTAGTACTTAAACATTAAGGTAACGTGTCAGTGGCTTTGACCTTTGGCACGTGGCCAGCGAACCGAGGAAGTGCGGGGAACAGGACAATAATGTAGGTCACGGCCTTAATTAAATAAACGCTAGAACATTACGAAACATGCATCTGTTCAATTCATTTTACAGTGGTCGACCGAGAAACCATCGTCTGGGGACTGTGCCCAGATGCCTGCGAAGCGGCCAGTCAAAATTGGGGACCTGGCCAAGTTTTGAATCCAAGGACCGCACGCAAAATTTTTTTTGGTTTACGAGAGTGTGGGTAGAGAAAATGTCTTCCCGCCGGGTGACCGGTGGAGACAGATGCGGCCTTGACGAAGCATAAGTGGATGGCCTGTGCGTCCATACTAAATGATGATTGGCGTTGATCTAGTCTGTAGTTATGAGCTAAACAGGGCTTGATCCGTCACCTGGGTGACAGGAATGGTTCTGGGTGGGTCGTGTATGGTACTCCCTACCGAACACGGCATGCTACAATCTCGCCGAGAAGCTAGCCTGCTGAACTTGGAAAATATTGCAATCGCTACGTTGAAACGTGCGCAGACTTTGATAAACGAGATTATGAAGTTAACCCGGTTTTGGCGCCGTAGACTACAGAGTTAGCTCGACAGTCACGGTCGACCCTTACTTGTTTTGTACATTGTGACAGATAAGTGGCTTTTACCAACGATCATCGGTTTGCCATTAGTCTGTCGTGGTAGATGAATCGATGAGGGTGGGTGGCTTATGGCCTGATGAAGGCCACTAGTTTGCCTGCTGGTCAAAGGTGTATGGTGGACCAAGAGTAATTCGTGTGGTGATGCGGGATCAGGACTCTGATCCCGGCATGGTAATAAATAAAGAAGTAATTGTTTGGTGCTAATTAGG